>JAPYZJ010005067.1:0-14132 GCA_030522765.1 Ophioninae sp. B BG-2022a
ACTCGTGAAGTGCGTGTGTTTTTCGAAAAAAGGAAAAAAAAACGTATTCGATGATCGAATACGTCGAATATCAAGTCGATCCTCCTCTCGTACTCGTATGCACATATAAATCCCATTGTGTCTATCGCCGTATTTCGGTGTCTGTGTGCGTATGTAATTCAATTATGTGTTCATCATGTGTGAGTGTTTTTTTTTTCGTTCTTCTTTACATTTTTTCGAATTCGTTTCTTTTTGGGTATATCGAGAAAAGAAAAGCGTTTTTTTTTGTTTCGTTACTCGTTTTTTAAAACGAGACGGAAAAATTCGAAATAAATAAAAAAAAGGAGAAATTGTCAATAAAAAAATATTGCCGGTGTGTCACGTCCGTTAATCGAACGAGAGTCCGCGCGGATTCTTCTTCTTTCATTTTTGATTTATTTTTCGTGTTTTTTTTTTTCACTGAGCTCTCAAGCTCCGATCCTCCCTCCCCAATTATTGATTCGTGCCGAAAATTCGTTAAACTTTTTGGACGGGGAGGGTGGAGGGGGAGGGGGCTGGGAGGGGAAACGATTTTTCGTAATTTTGACCTATAATCCGCGCGCCAACGTGTAGCAATGTAAAAGTAAAAATTCGTTTGTTAAAAAATAGAAGGCTAAATCAAAAACAAGATCAATCGTATACGAAAAAATTCATCGTATTTTTTTGTTGTTGTTGTTGATGTTGTGATTTTTTTTTTTTACTTATTTACATTGAACGCTAAGCCTAGGATTTCGTTTTACGTACATTGCCGTTTGGCGCTTCAAAAAATTGATCAATTATTCTGGCTCACTCTCACGGATGAATTTTGTGCGGTTTATTCATTTGTTTATTCGTTAAATTATTTTGTTATTTTTCTCAAATTAGCTTCGTATCGTAGCATTGTATGTACAAAAAGAATTATTCAAAATTGATCACGAGAAATTTCACGGAAAAAAGGGTCCTGCATCGAAAGAAAAGACGCTTTTTGTTTACTCGCTGAATTATGGTTTTTTTTCTCGAGTTTTCCATTTCTACTTTGAGTTTGTTGAGCTTTTAAAGAACGACTAGAGCGACACGGTCCCAAGGGATGTTCACGAGAGTTGTCTGATTAAAGTGTTTCCCTTTCACTGCAATCTCAAACGTTACTGTTCCGTCTCTTTTCCGATAATTCTCGATTACTTGTTCTCTTGATTCTTTTTTTTCTAAATTTTTTTTTTGGTTTAATTACATTTTTCTAAATTTTGGACACTCGTGACTGAAACGACGAATCGTTCTTTACGTTTCTGTTTTCCAATCCAATTAACCAACCTCGTGTGTTTGTCCGATTTTTCATCGTCACTTTTTAAACAGCAATTTAACGATCCAAATGTGTGTTTTTCAAAAAAATGTTCACATCGTCGTATTACGAAAAGTCATTGGGTTTGATGATTTTTTTGTTTTTCTTTTGGTTGTTCTCTATTAAAGGATTCAGGGGGATTTAAGGAAGGAACGAAATTCGGCACTTTTTGGTTTTTCATTAATTCCGAATCGAACCGCCAATAGAAAATTAATTATTTTTCATAATCGAATACAATCGGTCTCTCACTAAATTTTCTTACGTCAGTGTTGATGTTTTTTTTTTTTCAAAAACCGTCAGTCGTTTTTTTAATTGTCGAATTTGAATTTGATCGTGTGCGTGTGTGTGTGTGTGTATATAGGTGTGTCTGATGTAACGTCGGAAATTGGGATGTTACCCATGCGGAGGACGGACGATCGATCACCGTAAAAGTTTACGCGCCATTTTGTATTTTTTATTCGTAACTTTATGACCGCTCCAATTTTGGAATTGGCACGCGCGCGTCAACGTGCTCTACGTTTATCTTCGTCCGATGTACGATTGAACTCGTGTCGAATTTTCGTTGTTAATTTTTTTTTTTTTTTTTTTTTTTTTTGTCTCTAGTTATTTTTATTCGTCGCGCGTGATATCGTGTGCGTGTTGGAATTCCGTATCTCATTGTTTCATTTTAAATCGCGATAATTACAAACACTCTTTTCGTCTTTGCCCTCATCTGTATCTGTGTCCCTCTCCCTCTCTCTCTCTCTCTCTCACATCCTCAACTATCTCCACATCTTAAAAAACATTAAACCTCCATTTGCTAAGTATTGCGAGAACGTAACGGTATTTATATTGCAAGTAAAAGGTATTTTCGTTATTGATTTCCCCCTTAATCTCGTATCTCTCGATCCCTCGTAACTCCGAAAGAATTAATCATCTCCCTACTTTATTCCTCGTGTTACGCTTATTTCGTTTTTTTTTTTTTTCGTTCTTTTTCATCGTTTTTGTTATTCGTTTTATTTTATCTTTTGCTTTGTTTCCATTATTATTATTATCATCTTTTTTTTCCATTTACTTATTTTTTGTTTTTTTTCCATTTTAAAGATATCTCGAAAACGATGCAAACATTTTTCACGTGTTTACCATATTCGGAAATAAAAAAATATTTCGCTTATAACGATCACAGGACCTCGGATTTCCTCAAGCACACAGGACTCTAAAATTGAATATTCCCATTCGCTCATACGGACTCGCACACGCGCCACTCCTTCATTCGCCAAGCAAACGAAACTTTTTTTTTCATTACCCCCTCCCCCTCTTCTTTATATCCTCGCATATTGTTTTTTCCTTAATTAGCCCTTAAAATTCTTTTTACACGCGACGAAAGATTCTCGTTGCAATTTAACGGGACAGGGGTGACCGAGCTTCATGGCACCATCAACTTCCGGTATCATCGATAATGAAGAGAAACGATGAAGATTGAAGAAGTACGGTTGGTCCAGGTGGCTCGGTCACTCGTTACCTCAAACACACGTCGTTCACTCATACCTAAATTAACCTAATTTCATAGATCCTATATTCAATTATTTATAATATTTATATATATATATAATGTTTATATATATATATATACATATACATATACATACATATATTTATATATATATATTATATAATTCATATATATTTATATATATGTATATATATGTACATAATATTTATCATTTAGTTTCTTTAATTTTATTTTCTTATCTCTCTGATCATTCACACTCGTCGCAAATGTTTCTGCCCGCACGAGCTCACGTGCTACCTAATAGTCGTGCGTCAATTAGTCATTCGTTTAATCGTCATTCGTATCACCTCTGTCGTCATATTCTGTATGTATATATAATATATATAATATAACTGTTTGTAATATTTATATTTTGTTTGTTTCGACTTACGAGCTAATAGTTTTCGTGCTACGCCAAGCACAAGTTGCGCGCATATTTGTTCAATGTTTATGAGTGTTCCGTGTGGGTATGCGTGTTGATTCGTACGTGTGTACGTATGATTATCTGTATGTTATATGTATTTTTAGTTCGTACAGTTCTTTGTTCGTTTCGCGAGTATGATTATTGTTGTTTATTGTTTGGCGAGATCGATGAACCTTATTGATCTTCCATTTGTATGTGTATCAGTGTGTTATTATTGACGAAGTTCAGTGTACAAGATTGGTTAGGAACGGGGTTTCAAGGGTTGATGATGGGGGAGGAAATTGGAATATTTATATAGGGAGTTTCCTCGGATTTGACCGTTTGGAATCGCCCGGGATCAACGCAGCGTTAGAATCCCAAAGTGGTTTTTCTCCTTGCTCTTATTCTTCTCTTTCAACTTACGAATTACGTTAACATTAAGGGAACCGTTTTTTTCCTTTTTGCGTTTCTCTTATTTGTTTCGTTTCTAGAAGTTGCTTGACGTCATCAGCTCATCAACGTCATCATCCGATTAGCAACTGTACGATTAGGGTTTTCAGTGTTTTTCTTTTCTTCTTTTTTGTTTGGGTTTGTTAATAGTTTTTTTTTTTTGTTCGAACCGTCGAACGAGAATCAGCCATGGGGAGTTTCCGGGATCGATGATCGTCGAGGAAACTCGACGGTTGCTGCGCGTTCGTTGGCTCTATTGTACTAGGCTCATAGTACCACACGTATCTTCATGGATCTAAGGGAGATCGCGAACTACCACCAGTGAACTATGGAGTCAATGAGATCCATTCGTTCAACCGGATCACCAGCGTTCCCTTCGATCTGATAATTTATGGCACGTTTCAGGCACGCGAATCGACCGGGGACCGATTTAATCGAAACCGCCTCGTTGGCTTGGACGTTTCAATCCGCAAACGTGACAGCTCGATTTTCCTCCATGGCGTTTTCTCTAAGTTAGAAAAGAATTCGTATGCAATTGCCACTTTGGAATCGCATTGGGTACCCTGGACGATCAGCTACCGTGCAACGGAACAGCATCAATATGGGTATTCGGTGATCCTCGAGGCCTCCTCATTGGAGATAATCAGAGGCGTCGAAGATTCACGGATTTTTCGTAATCGTATCGCGCGAGTCTCAGGAACCGTTTCTTAACGACCTGAGACCTCGTTCTAGATCGTAACCTTGGTTGACCTCGCGTTCCATCCAGATTGAACAGCGATAGCGACAACCTCAGCTTTTGACGACGCAATCAAAATTAATCTAGCAAGTGTCCCTACGAATGATGAATCCTTGATTGATTGGACACTTGAACGCGTTCCAACGAGTCTCTAGTCGCGCGTAGGAAGCCCCGAAGAGAACAGTTGAATCGCACTCGCGGAACACGCCAACGGAGACTCCAGTCTCGTCGCGCGATACGAAACAAAAAAAAACAAAACACACGCGTTGTCCGTTAAGTTTACAAAATGCATCGAGATCTCGTACTCGACGATTGTCTTTGGAAAGTTTTTTGCGTTGTTAAATGTACTGCTGAGACAGTGATATATTGATTGACCGCACTTGGATCGCAACGGCGACGTGATTACGAAGACTGGTGGCACAGGGGTCGATGGCAAAAGCCATCAACTCAAACGGTTGATCTTCATGAAAGATTTACGCGTTTTCACTAGCGCCACCTACGTCGTTCATATCGTCGACTTTCCTCTTGACGCCGCATTGCTCTTCGTGATGTTGGGCGATCGTTGAGGATGCTTGCTGCTCGTTCAACGGGGTCGAGCGTTCTTGATGTTGCTGCAATCTCTGCTGTTGTTGTTGTTGCTGCTGCTGCTGCTGCTGCTGGTGCAGCTGAAGCTGCTGTTGATGCAGCTGCTGCTGTTGAAACTGCTGATGCTGTTGCTGCAACTGATGTTGCAACTCACGCTCGACTTGCAGCGCCGTAGCCGATGATGCTGCCGCCGCTGCTGCTGCCGCCGCCGCCGAAGTTGCGTCCGATTGCTGCGACTGCGTCCAAGGGGCCCACTCGTCTCAGTAGTAACTGAACTTTCATGGTTGCTGATTGTTTTGCTGATTGACAACGTGCTGGAGGGTGAAACCGAGGGCCCGTGGATCACCGTGGAGCCTCAGCGCCTGTGCTAATCGTTGCTCCTGGAGCTGAAGTGCCTCTCCTGATGACGGAATCAGGCTTGCCGTTAGTTTCACGCGTTTCCGTGACTGCGCATCACTGACGCTTCCTCCGCCTCCTCCTCCTCCTCCTCCTCCTCCTCCTCCTCCTCCTCCACCACCACTACCACCAAGACCACCACCAGCACCGAATCTCTCGTTTTGCATGTAGCTGTTAACGAGACCCTCGCCAAGACCCGTCGGCGGTGTTCCCGATGTTGTACCAGTTCCCCCGATCATCAGATTCGTCGTTGACGACTTACCTAAGTCAGGCGATAGGTTTTCCGATTGTGATAGCTGTTGGTTCCCGTGATGTCCACCGGGCATCCCTGAACCACCACCACCACCACCACCACCTCCACTACCACCACCACCGACTCCACCACCTCCGCCACCACCGTTGTGCTGCCCGAGATGATGTCTCATGTCACCACCCGCCGCCGAACTCGCTGCCGCTACTTGCGATACCTGCATCGATTAAACTCGTTGGATTATCCTGAGCGAGCATTGGAAACTCCATTTTTAACGATTACGATGTTTTCGGGATAGGCAGATGTACCACGTGACAACTCAATGCGAAGTAAATCGTCGTAACTTTTGAACAGTGATTTCTCAAGGACGAAACACTTTTTTCGTTTTAATAAAAGTATCGGTCTCTGGGTCTATCAAGCCTGTAGAGATTGATGCTCGATTTTTTTTTCATTGAAAGCTTTAACGACGATGAGAAAAATCATTTTGAAAAATTGTTACGTCGATTTTCTATACGTTCTTAATTGTTGCATAGCGTATCATCAATTGAGGTGGGAAGAAGGAAATTAATTTACCGCGAGTCTGAGGGCTGCTTCCGCTTGCGATCTCAGCAACGCTTCGGCCTGATGCATCCTGAGTGCTTGCTCGGGTCCACCGCCTTGACCAACTCCTTGCTGTTGTTGTCCCGTCGAACCTTGACCTCCGCCACCCATATCACCGTTGTTACCCATTCTCATCGCTGCCGCCAATGACGCAACGTCAACCGGCGAGAGATTCGGCGAAACCGAATTTTGAAGACCTAAATGATGATTCGAAAAGGAACGAGTCAGTGGTAGGAATCTCGATAGGAGAATAGCTGATGAAGAACTGGTAAGTTGATGATTAGCTGATGATAACTCTATTAGGACTGACCCGCTTGCACAGCCGCCGCCATTACTGCCATGCGCTGCTGGGATTGCATGTCGTCGTGGTATTGTTGCGCCGTTGCCTGTTGACTTCCGGCTCTCAGCATCTCGCTCAGCTTGTTACCGCTCGAACCTGGCGATGCCATGTTGTTGTTGTTGTTGTTGTTATTGTTGTTGAGGAGACCGGCGCCTGTGCAAAAATCTGCTCTCGTCAGTAAAACCACACTGTCGAACGGATCGACAAAGCGGACTCAATCTAACTACGTTTTGTCTGCGTTGTTTCTTTTTTTCTTCATCGTTTCGAATCTCACGAGTTTATGGCCGTGGACACCGGAAGGAAAGTGCAGAAATGGAAACTTCAACGACATCAGAAAAGACATCAAGAAATCCCTTTTTTCTTGTTATAGTGATTAATTGAACAAGAATTCAAGGCTTCTAGCTTAGCATTCAAATTTGTTCAATTTTTTAATCTCCTGTAGGTTAAGTGGACAAGCTTTCTCGTTTTTAATCTGGTGTAGGTCAGATGTACAAGATTTAGTCAAATGATTCATTTAGGATGAAAGTTGTTGTTGTTTATTTTCTTCGTGTAGAGTAATCAATATGGGAGCGTACCAGGTTCACTTCCGGCCGATGACAGCCTTCCGTTTCCACTACTGCTATCCGAGTGGGCTGATGGTGATGGGCACATTGATGGTTGCTGCAAACTCTGACCTCCTCCCGCCTGACTCGTCAAAACACCTAAACCTGCCCCTGAACATCATTTGAAAAAGTTTCGTCATTAGGTCTTCTTTCATTCGATGTACTCGATTGAATTACAATTGCGGTGGGATGGTAGCGATATAGGTCTTTTCGCTAATGAATGTACAATCAGAGCGTTTCAAGTGTCAGAATTTGACAGTTTTCTACTTTTCTATTGTTTCTAGCTATTTTTTAGTTACGCTTACCTAAACTAGAGCCCGCGAGAAGCTCTCGTTCTCTCCTCTCCGCGGCGGCGCGGCTCAGCACGTACTGGGCGGCGAATTGATGTTTCGGGTCCATTCTCATGTGTTCCATATGACTCAGCAAGCCTGCAATCAAGAGGAATCTTCAGCATTTCTTATTTCTGTATTGATATACAGGTCAGGTACCTGACTCCAGCATTTTTTCAATTTTGTACTTTAAAATATAGGTTAGGTACTTATTCTCAATCTTTTTCAATTCTGTATCTCAAAATAAAGGTTAGGTGCCTGTTTTCAACATTTTTCAATTCTGTACCTCAAAATACAGGTCACGTACCTGATTCCAGCATTTTTTCAATTCTGTATTTAAAAATATAGGTTAGGTACTTATTCTCGATATTTTTCAATTCTGTACCTCAAAATAAAGGTTAGGTGCCTGTTTTCACCATTTTTCAATTCTGTACCTCAAAATACAGGTTAGGTGCCTGTTTTCACCAATTTTCAATTCTGTACCTCAAAATACAGGTTAGGTACCTGTTTTCAAAATTTTTCAATTCTGTACCTCAAAATACAGATCAGGTACCTGTACTTGACATTAAACGCAGTAATTCTAATGATGCAGATCTTTGGTTTATCTTTTTTTACGTTCACCCTCTTTTGAGGGTTGGAAAGAGGACTCACCGCTCTCGTGAGTGAACACAGCTTGGCACACCGAACACGGCCACATCCTTAGACTCGTGCTCAATTGATTCGTCTCCGGATGACAGGCCAAATGCTTCCGAAGACTTCCCTCGTTGACGTAGTGTTTTCCACACACGGGACAAGGATGATTGGCTGTCCTTCGCTTCGCTAGGTAAACCCCGGCAACGGAGGTTGTGCAGTCAGCGGGGGGCACAATAGGGCGACACAATGTCGAGGTCAATGCAAAGCAGGTTAAAGCGTTCCCAAAGCTTATACGTACTCATCATTTTTTCATTCCTTCCACCATTTTTTTAATAGTTTATCTTTCAGCTTTCATCATTCACTCTTTCTTCCTCTCTCTGTCTTTCTGAGAATGACCACGCAATCAACGCACATTCGTTCCTTACGAGCACACGTTTTCGAAGACTACACGAAGAACCCAATCACCTGTTTCTTTTTTTTTTTTCAAATAAGAATTAGACTGACGAACGAGAATACCCAAACTGTCACCAAGTGCAAGTGAAAAAAATCATCGAGTGTTTAGTAAACCAGAGTACAAATGGTATCAGAGAAAGATTCATAGGCAATTGAGATATTCGAACTTCTAGTGAAAACGACAAAAGTTAAGATTTATCATAAACACTTCTAGAACTAGAGTTTATCAAACTTCCATCTCCACCATCATTGGTAGTGCTATAACGCCTCCGTGCTGTGGCGCCACTGAGCCATCACCCAAAAGTAGATAACCCAACAATACGAGAATCATTAATCCAACGAAATGCCCGCACTGAAGCGTTACTATCAGGAACATATTTGTAACGACCACAAAACGTTCATCAGAACGTTCAACATTGTATCTATCGTTGAAGCCTCATCGATTGTACTGGAGTCTCCCATGAACTTCCTCATCCTTTCAAAACTGAAGATCTCATTGTTGACTGTATCACGAAACGTTCTCCAGTTCAGAATCTTTCGTTTGCTGAGGCGATCCATCACCGTTACTGCAAGCATGACCATTGGCCGTCGACATAACCAAAAACAGCCAACAACCAAATCCCTCCAAAAGCCAATGGCACATAACGAAAGATTCCGAACCGGAGAGTCTCTCAAGTCGTTCAATCGATGATGACGATGAGCACCAGGAAAAAGTCCACATTTGCGAACCTCGTCGATGCCTGATGTTTTCTTCGTATGCCTACTTTTCGGTCGTTATCATTGTACTTACTGGCAACTCCCGAAGCGTTGGGATCCTTATGGGTGTGCTTCATGTGTTCCATGAGGGCTTCCGCACCAAGGAAGAGCTTGTGACATACCGGGCAGCTCGTTGCGTTTGGACCACCGATGAGTGCAGCATGTTGCTGGAACACAACACGCTGTTGCAACTCCTTTTTTTTTTCGTTTCGACGTTTGTTTTTGAGTGTTTTCGCCGGTGTTGAAGAACCAAGTAGTGGCAGCAGACGAAGAGGATTCGGACGCCAAGCCAGGGGTTGCGGACAGCGGTAGTGTGGTTGGTGATGGTGGTGGTGGTGGTGGTGGTGGTGGTGATGGTGGTGGTGGTGGTGGTGGTGGTGGTAGTAGTAGTAGGTGGTAGTAGACCGCGCGGGCACGACGCAGGTGTACGTGGTAGTAGAAGTAGCCGACCGAACAGATAACCGAGACCCCACAGATTGTGTTCGCGTACCAGAAGCGGGCAGGATACAGGCAGGCACAGAACAGAACGATATAATACCAGTCAGACTCGAGGCACCGATTACTGCATTTATTATTAATTACATTATTATTATTATTATTATTATTATTATTAAGTATTATTATTACTATTATTATTATTATTATTATTGCTATAACTATTGAAATGATTAATCCCACGACCACCGTACGTTATTATCCTTCAGTTTGTTTGACCCTGATTGAAGCCTACGGAATTCATTCATCAGTTTGATCGAAAAATAGTAAATATCTTTCAGGTTAGGACCAGGGAAGCTGCATGAAGACGATTGCGTCTCCTGAAGTTTTTTTGAAATTGGGATTACATTTTTTTTACTTGTAGGATCAGGCTTATGTGTTGGATACGTGTCTGGGATGGGTTTCATGATCGAAAGTTGGATTTGGATATCATCGGTATTAGGATCGTCTTTGTATTTCTACGAAGTTTCAGATTTGGAAATATTAGCGTTGATTTTCATTGGTACCACGGAAATTCGACGTCCACGACTCATTCTGATTGTTTCAACAATATTTCCGGCGACTATGAAACCGCGAATTTTTTGAGGATCCCGTAGGGTCTGCTAAGAACACAGAACTCTGGAGGACTTTTTATTTTCTCGTTCGGTGGATCACGCGGTTTTCGAGATATCGCGATCAAAGCGCATGGAAGGGCAGGGAAAGCTTGGACAATGTTGGCTCGAGTGTCCTAGGTCGGGAGAACCATCTGGTGAAGAAATTCGTGCTGCGGATGCTCTCAAAAAAGAAATTAAAAAAAAAACAACAAAAAAAAAACCAAAAACGGAACGAACGACGCAACGCAAGAAAAGGCGGAGGAAAAGAAAGGCGAGACGAAAGAGCTCGAAGTCTAAAACGAGAATACGTGGCAATGACCTCAAGGTTTTAGGGACCTCAAGCGTTTTCTTTTATCTTTGTGTATTGCCCCCACAACGGCTCCACCGTACAATCTTCGTTCTCCCAACTCGTTGATGGAATGCTTTTTCGTCTTTCTTTTTTTTTTTATCAGGATTCTCTCACACTCCACCCCTGCCCCTCCCCCTTTTCCACTCCGACTTCCAACGTTCACCCTTCACGCATCGTCTCTTCGTCATTTCTTATCCAATCTTTGTTTTTCTCGGAGTCTTTTTTTTTGCCCGTTCATTCCCCCTTCTTTCTCTTGTTCTTCTTCTTCTTTTCTTACGGACTCCCGGACCTGGGGCAACCGCCGGAGCGTTGAGACTCCCCGGGACGAAGTCACCGCACACTCTCGCACAGCTCGTATCTTTTTCTTCCTCTTCTTCTTCTTTCTCCTCCGGAGCCACCTCTTCTTCTTTCTTTTTTATCCCGGGCGTTCTTCTTCTTTCATTCTTTCTTTATCTTTCGCCGAGCTATTTTCCCTCGCTCTTGTTCCCGCGATTGGATAGAGGAGGGCCTCTCTCCATCTCTCTCCCTCTCTCGCTCTTCGCGTTCTCGTCGACGACGGAGGAGAACGCGCAAGTTATTCTTGGCGGGAAGGTTTTAGTTCGTCCGTTCTTTTGCTTGGCCAGCGAGTTTGTGGAGCCCGCCGGAGCATTGCGAGAGAGAGAGAGAAAGAGAGAAAGAGAGAAAGAGAGAGAGAGGTAAAAAGAGAGAAGAAAAGAACGTCTCTCCCGCAAGATATATATTTGTATATCTGTATATGTACACATATATGTACACGTGCGTATATATACACACTAGGCAAAGGTTCGACGCCCCGACCTGGCCCAACTGCAAAAAACCGGTTTCTTCCTTGTGCTTTTCCTTTTTTGCCGCTGAGACGACGGTTTTTGCTCTCGGGCGCCCTCGCTCTCTCTCTCTTTCTCCCTCTCTCGCTCCGACAACCGGTATATATCTCTCGGTGTACCAAGAGAGTTTCACCAAGCGCGAGAGGTGAAAAAGCTGTTCGGAAGAAAAAGAGAAGGAGGCAACAAAAAAAAAAAACATAAAGAAATAAAGAAGAAAGAGTCGAGTGTGCCCTTTCTTTCTTTCCGTCCTGATTCCTCGCTGGTGTGCGTTTCAGCAACAGCTTTTCTACCGGCCCATCTCTTTTTTTTCTTCGTCTTGAGCGAGCTCGTTGTTTTGGACGCTTGGTGCGCGGGATGCCGTTGGTGATGCTGCGGTCGACGCCACTGCGCAACAACAACCGCGTGGGCGACTCTCTTTCTCTTTCTTTCTCGGTGCGAGGCAACTTTACGACTCTCCGTGACCAGATTCATCACCGTGACTATACTGGTGTTCCCTCTACTCCAACGGAAAATAGTTCTTCTTGAACCCGTTGATGAGGGCAAAAACTTGCGGTGCCCAGTTTGAACCGGAAGTTTACGTAGGTGAAGTCATCTATCACGAGAAAAGGCGAAACGTAGGCTACTGGGTTTCCTGATGAAGAGGTTTTTCCAGGCACCAGGTGGTTTCGAGGCATTGAAAGCTCCAGTAGATTCCCTTCCACCGCTCTATCGAAAAGAACTGTCTATTCGCATCCATCGAGGTCTTCAATGACATCCAACCTCGCGGATCACCGTGATCACCCTCGATGACCTTTGTCGCCGAGACTTTGGACTTTTGGTAAACGGGAGCGTTTTCTAGCTGAACCGGAAGTCGCCGATGACGTTTCGACTTCGTTGGAATTACCAAGCTGAAGTTGTATCTCACGATCTGCGAAATTCCATTTGAATCCATTTGACGTTTACAGCTCGGAGTCTCTTGGTTCGAACCTACAGAATTTTTGATTTTACGAGTCATCGTCATTGGTGGTAACGACCCCCCTAGTAAAGGGATCAATAACGAAGTAACGAGAGCCAGGTAGACGCGATCGTTCTCCAAAGTGTACGTGTATGGATCTATGGAATGAACTCCAAGCCAAGAATGTGGATGTACTCGTTGGCCTGGTCTTTCATACCTGGGGGATCTCGTGACCCTGTTCGACGTCTTTCACGAGGGTTCCAAACACGTCCGAGGGAAACCTTCCTCCATACTCTCTCTTTCAACCTCCCCCAAGCACAAACCCCTCTCATGACTTCTCGCCGCGTACTTCCGCAAGCCTTCAAAGTCCCGTGCCATCGGGAGCACACACACCCACATGTACACCCCGAGCATTCTTCTTGCCGACTCCCTCGGAGCCTCGTCAGCCATAAGTTACACGGGTCGTTTCTGTAACATGCATAACCTCTCTCTCTCCCTCTCGTTCTTTCTCTTGGTCTCTCTTGGTGGAGTTCACTCGCTACAAAAGGGAAAACCCGGGGAGTGGCGTAAAAAGGAAGTGGGTGTGAGCGAATGCGTGGCGATGCGTGACAACGTGATGAAGAAGAGTGCTCCCCGCTGGCTTCTCCTACGTCCACGTATAGAGGAGCTCTCCCATCTTTCCGTTTATCCGCAATCGGCCATTTTGTTTCAGCCTGTATACTTTCCTATCCAACTGTCACGGATGGATTACGAGGCTCCGCTTAAGACAATTTTCGCCTCCCGCGACTCCTTGACCTCCTATAGTTTCTGCATTGGAAATTGGAGCTTCGTCGCCTACCAGGATTTACCGGATACCAGCGTAGGTTCCACATCGAGAACTCTTCGACAAAATGGAGATATCTTTCTGGTCGTCATACGGAAGATCGATGAGTATATGGGTCCTGTGCAACTTTGGATTCAGACCCAATCATGGCCATCTCAGCTCTCGTCCGGGAATGAACCCATTTTCCAAAATTTTTTGGAAATTCCAAACTTTTGGGAGCTGTAGATCGACGAATGGATATTGGATTGACGAATTGAAAATGGACGGTTCTCGCAATCTTCCAGGGGGAAACTCATAGTCTTTTGTTCGTTTCGTGGCTTCATAATCGAAGCTATTCTTCATCCAATCTGAAATAACGTTCAAGATGTTGGAAATTTGAAATTGATTACCGATTTGAACGTTATCAAAGATCCTGCATCGACGGTTCCAAATAGATCGTCCTCGGGATCTTCCAGGCCTTAATTCTTGGAATGTCTTTTGTCCATCTGGTTCCTTTATAATCAAAGCAACTTTTTACCCAATCTTTGATAACATCCAAGAATTCGAAATTGGCCAACAGTTCTTCTATCAACGTCCAAATGGATCGTCCTCCGGATCTTCCAAGCCGGAACTCTTGGAATGTCTTTTGTCCATCTGGTTCCTTCATAATCAAAGCAACTTTTTAACCAATCTTTGATACCATCCAAGAGTTCGAAATTG
>JAPYZJ010005068.1:0-20877 GCA_030522765.1 Ophioninae sp. B BG-2022a
GGCATAGTACTGTTTCCAGTGCTGGGGCAGTACTTCCCGCCGGGATTCAACTAACCTTGGTTACTGAGATTGGCACTGTACTAATAATATTGTTTACCAACACTGGTGAAGTACTCAACCGAAGAATCAGAAATCGGAACTGGTACGGTACCGATACTTTCAGTGCCCAGTGCAGACGCAGCACATCGAGGCAAGACTCAAACGAATTTGGTTACCAGAACTCGCCTCGTACTGATAAAATTGTTTACTAATAGTGGCGCACTACTACCACTTCATAGTCACTACCAGTACTTACTTCACGCAAGACTAAGTAGCTGAAACTGGCACGGTACTGATACGTTCAGTTGCTAGTGCTGGGCACTTCAAGGTGAGACTCAATTGTTCTCGGTAGCCAGGGCTGGGGTCGTACTGATAAAAAAGTTAACCATTACTGGGCCAATGTTGAACCGAAGTCTCGGTAACCAAGACTGGCATGGTATCTTTATGATCGGTTTGCAATTCTGTGGCAGTACCGTTGACTGATAGTCGATCGCCAGCATTTGGACAACTCTGGGCCGTATTGGTAACTATGGCGCAATACCAACATTCGCACATGGGTAGGTACCCATTTTACTCTAATTGCCTATTTATCACAAATTTTGGTATTTTTTTTCAAAAATTACTCATAAAGTCATAACTTTTAAGGAGATCAAGTGAGTGCTCTGCCACAAAGACATTTTTTAATGCAGATAACCTCAACTGTCGCCCTGTTTCGTTTGATCCACGATTTTTTACCCATCCTGTATATTTATATATAAAGAAAAAAAGAGACAACTAGTGAAGGCTGGAATGGGAGCCTGGATAAATTAAACGAATTGTGAAAGCCGAGAAGAGTGAGGCTTTAATTGAATTACGTGGATTAGTGCGGATGAAAATGGCGGTCTTCATTGTAGAATCTGCTAGACCGAGAGTGATGGGGGAGGAAGGGGGAGGCTCGGAGGGGGGGAGGAGGACTAATAACAGTCCGGGTTGCCAGCACACTCGTGCCAATCATGACAACGGCGACGCAGCGAAGAAGGGTGCGCCCGAGGGTGCGCCAATCACCCTAATAAACTCTCTCTCTCTCTCTCTCTGTCTCTTTTTTTCTCTCTCGCCCCCTCTGCTGTTTCTTGTATTTCCTGTCCTCTCGTTCCCTCCCGTTCCACGGTGTCACCCTTTTTTTCTGATTCATATACAAGCGCGTCCACACCTATCTTGGATCTTGGCGAGTACGAAGGGCGTGTCGGGCAAAACGCTTTTTTCGGAACGTGCGACGAAAATTCACGGGGATATCGGGTGTTGAAAATTCACGGGGTGAAAAAAAAATCGTTTCGAGTAAACAAAAGAATATCACTCTCGGAGTCGGAATTTTTTGATTGAATTTTAGACGGTGACGATGAATCTGTATTTGTTTATTTGTCAATCATAAAGGGTAACGGAAAAGGATTTAATTTGGAAACTGTTGTTTGGGTTTGAGGAATTAGGGCGTAAAAGTGAGTTTTTGTCTGGGTTTTTTTGGGTTCGAGAAATGTCCTCAAGTTGGTAGCAAGCGGGACAGAAAACTCGAGAAAGATGATGATGGTAATGATGATGATAATGATGGTGATGACGATGATGATGATGATAGATTTTCATATGCCTTGGTACAGAAGCTTTCGCGGAAATTTTAGAAAAACGAAAGGTGTTACCAAAATAAAGATATAAAAATTTAACAAATAATTGAATAACAATGTAACAGAAAATAAAAAAAAACGCCATTTGAACCAATATCGGCCAGTATAAATTTAAGTGGTAAAAATTATTGAAAAAAGTTCAGTTTAACCGTGAGACAGAGAGATAGAGAGAAAGAAGAGGTTTCGTACTCTGGAGCATAATACTTTCTAAGAGTACCGTGCCAAAAAATAGACAAAAAATGGCAATGTGTAAACAATATATATAGGATTCAATAAAATAATGAGAGAAAATACAAGAATAAAAATAATAAAAGAAAAATTAATAATGAATGAAGAATGAGTAGAAAATTAAAAAGTCGAAAAAACAATAATAAGATCAAGAAGAAGAAATAAATGAGAAGATAAGAAATAAGATTAAAAAACAAGAAATAATCGGTAATAAAATTTTTTTAATAAAACTTAAAATAATAATAATCAGAGAGAGACACAGAATAATAAGATAGAGAGAGACAGAGACAGAGACCGAGAGAGTGAATGACACGGAAACGCATCGAGCGATTTATTATCATTCCAATCAGCGGGAGGACAGTAAATTTCTCATTCCTCCGTGTGTGCGTGCAAATTGTAGGTGCACCCTTATAAAGATGAGCGAGCAGCTGTTCGACTCACGCACACACCCACTCTATTTCGTCGTCCCGACTCACCACCTCGAGCCTGGTATTTAAACCCAATCTCGTATACCACAATACCATATACCCTTCCCTCCCGTATATGTGTGCCGCGATTATGCGCGCAATTCCCGACGATTTTACGTGGAACGTTTCACGAAAGTGCAACCTCGAAGAGATCGCGCGCCGGAGAGTGAGAAAATACAAGGTGGGGCAAGGAGCAAGAGGGGAGGGGGGGGCAGGCCGTTTGTATCACGTACGTAAGGCGGCAACTAAAATAATCTCTCTCACCGTCTGCTACGTACGAGAGAATGAGAGAGAGAGAGAGAGAAGGACGAGACGTGGAGGAATGGGCGCGGGAGGGGGGGGGGGGGGAGTACCGTAAATTGTGGGCACGAGTGGGTTGGCATCGGAGAGGATACTTATACGGCCCGGTCACGAACCCCACAACCAGCAGGACTCTCCTCACCCGTGTCTTTCTCTGTTTCTCTTATTATCCTTTATTCTACAATTGTAGAGGATCCATTGGGTGCATAATGACGTTCGGGCGAATGTCCCTTTGAGATATATCACTCATGACAGGGAAATCGTAATTGTGGAATTTTTGGGATTTTTTTTGTGTCGGTGACGAACTTGGATGAGGGTTTGGTGGATCGGGTGTTTCTTTTGTTGATTAATGGAATATAATAATGTTTGGGTTTGGAATAGTATAGTTTGCAGAGGGTTATGAAATAACTGGTGATTTTCAAGATATTTTTATTTATTCAATTTACTGAACAGTTTAAGTATAGTATAAAACGGCACGGGATTGTAATCGCTTGATTAATATTACACTATTGTTTCCATTATTGTTATTATTGGTATTTCTATCAATAATGTTTATGAAGAATTAACTTGTTTTTTTTTGCTTAATGATTGGTTAATATTACAAATATTGATTATTATTGTCATTGTAGATTGTCATTTGGCATTGAATAATATTAGGAATAGTGCTTACGATTATTATCGATGATTGCCAAATGGTAATAATATTGAATAATAATACGGATTTATATAACTATGATATAATAATTATTACAGTATCGTATAATATAATTATCATATAAGTATTATCATAAAAATAATAACAATAATAATAATATGAATCAATATAATAATATTCATTAATATTATTATATTGGTTGTTTGGGTTTCTTTGATTCATTATTCGATTCATTAATATTATTATATTGATTCGTTTATTATATTGATATATTGTTTAGGTTTGTTTGGGTTTGCTTGATTCATTATTTGATTGATGAATAAAATTATATAGGTCGATATCATTATCATTACTGTTATCACTACTGTCGCGCAATAAGTGCAATCCGAAAGTGTCCCCACGCTTCTTGATTTTTTTTTTGCTCAACAGATTCGAAAGTGACAATTTTTCTTTTTCTTCTTAATGATACCCAAAGTCCATTTCGACGAAACAATTATTTATACTTAACGTGCTAATGCCACAACAAACTTTTTTACAAAAAAGAATGAAAAACAAAAAAAGGTAAAAAAACAGGATCGTCGAGTCGCAGTGAAAATAGGCAGTCCACGTGAACGGGTATGATTGCACGATTGACGTTTCTCGTTTCGTTTTTCATCGACTTTTTCTTCCTGTTCCGTGACCAAGCCGCATTAGGATAAATGGCCCCGTCGACCGTGCCCACTCGATGGCTTTCGCAACCATCGTATTTTCCCACTTCTAGGTCAGTAGACGCGCGGTGGTTGCCACCTCGCGAAGTGTAATTAAAAAAAGAGAGAGGGCAGGCTCCGTGTCGACGCGTATGTTTACGATAATACATCAAATGCGGAGTAATCGCGGGTCGCTTTCGACGAGGCTCGTCAAAAGTCACGTATTTGTCAATTTTCATCCATTCAATTTTTTTTTTTTCGTATTTGTTAATGATTTTATTGAAGCCGAAGAAAAACTTACAATACGTCCCAAAAATGAGATTGAAGATCGCAACGTTACGGCGCAACGAAAATAATTATTTTTTAATTTCTCTATTTTTGTTTCACTGAAATCGTAAGTAAAATACCTCAATAATTATTCAAATCTTTATTCTGATAAACTGGACTTGAAATCTGAAAAAAAAATATTTCGTCAAATCGATATCTAAGGAAATAATAAAATGCAAAAAGGAATTTCCAAGAACCGAAACAAACCCAAAGAAACTTCAAGTTCATTCCCAAAATGGAGACGCAAACCCAAACCCGTTTGACGACTCGAGATTACCGGTTTACCGAAACATCGAGAGTACGAATGTTTGTAGGTATTATCGTGACGTCACGTTGTTAGTCGGATCCTCGAATATTCGTTGGATCGACATACGTTAGGGAGGAGACTGATGGTCTTGGCGAGCCCTGGGGCGCCCTTGTACCGGTGCACACTTGCAAATTTATATTCGACGATTTCGTACACACAACAAACGCACACACATATATATATATATATATAGACAAATATCAGCGAGGCCCCAGTGCTCCGGGGCCTGTCAGCATCCTGTCAATTTATTTAATCTCTCGCTTGTGCCCTCCTGCATCGTGGCTCAACGTTGGACTCTCTCGTACCAGGCTAACTACGATAGTGCACGGGACGAGGATCTCGAGCTTTCGACGTGCACGAATATACGTCCGCACCGAGTTGTTCCTCTTTCTTTCATCATTTTCGTTCTCCCTCTCTCTCCCTCGCTCTTTCTCTCTCGTTTTTTAAAATTCTCGTAGCGACCCTGTCGTTATATATCACCCATGCGTTTATTATTAATTATTTATTGCGACGTGGCACAACGTACGCAAATATGTATAAAAAACAAAAACACACACACACATACGCTGTTATGCTCATGTGTGTGTATGTTCGTGTGTGCTCCGTATACGCAGAGCCGAGGAGAGTATAATACAAATATAATACCATACTCTTGTCAGAATTTATGCGCGAGGCAGGTAGAGGGCCCTCGAGAGAACGTTCAACTAAATTAAACTCTCCCTCTTATACGTATACTCTCGGGCTGAGCCTCGGAAAAAAAAGTTGAGGAGATGCGGTTGTCTAAGAGAGAGAGAGAGAAAGAGAGAGAAAGAGAGAGAGAGAAACAAAGAGCGAGGGAGGAGGGGGAGAAAGAATGATAATCTAGCAAGTTTGAAAGATATCGTTCGTACCAGCACTCGCTCTCTTTTCTTTTCTTTCTCTCTTTTCCTCTCGTATCGCTATCAGTATATACTGACTATATATATATTTTTCTGGTAGCTCCAAACTCCCGGACTCTCGTGGGGGTAAAATGCAATCAGAGATCCCTCTTTCCCTCTCTTTCTTATCATTATCATCATCATCGCATCATCATCGTAATTATTATTATTATACATAATAATATTAGTGATTATGATTATTATGACAAAATTATTATAATGAAATAATAATAATTTTGCAATTATTTCAGAAAATTCATGCTCCATTTTATCACACGGTTCTGCGATTTTCAGAACCCCTTAACTTTTTACGGGAAGGTAGATTCCAGCTTTCTCCGACTGAATATCATTATTTACAACCCAATCATTGAGAAACTAAGAAAACAAAAAATGTACTCGCATTTTTCGGAAAAGTCACTAAAGTAAATAATTTCATTTATTTTATTAATTGTTAGATTATTAATAATTATTGATTCTTACATATTAATAATTATTTCATTATAATTATATGACTATATTATTATAATATATATTATTCCATTATAATTAAATAATTACACGTTCGAAATATTTCGGAACGCAATTTTGGCCGAGGAAAAAACGGTTCACGGGTTGAGGGTTTTTTTAAAGTTTAAAAGTGTTTATTTTTTAAACAATTTTTCATTCCTCCAGTTATTACCGGGATTTCTCTGAGAATTCGAATTCGTGACATTCGTTAACCCATTAATACGTTAGGTCGGTCTTGGAAGCTATTTTTGCGGGACACACCGTGCCTACCTTTCGGAGGCCAATTTTGTTCGCCTTTCGTTTCGGTCGAAAGAAAGTGCGGCGAGCCGCAAAAAGATTCTTTGCGGAAGACGCCGCGGGGGCGGGAGGGCAGGCAAGACCTGCCATTGAATCTCCGTCGGAATCCCCCCCCCACCCCTATTCTTCATTGTCCGCGTCGCCCGCTTCGTCTCTCCCATTTTCTCTCTAAATGACATTCGTCCGTCACACTTTGGCAAGACTCCGGGAGCACGCGTAATTACCCGCTAGTTAAGAAGTTTGAAAGAACACATTATTACTCTCGCTCTCGGGCGTTCAATCTCGCCTCTGCGTATAGGGTGTCCGGATAATTGCACTGTATAGCCTAACGAGAATGATGCTGAAAAATTTCAGTTGGA
Organism: Ophioninae sp. B BG-2022a; assembly: GCA_030522765.1. Taxonomy (NCBI): domain Eukaryota; kingdom Metazoa; phylum Arthropoda; class Insecta; order Hymenoptera; family Ichneumonidae; species Ophioninae sp. B BG-2022a. Next base: position 6,742 of record JAPYZJ010005068.1, read on the forward strand.
GAATCCGAATTTTTCTCCACTTCGAAAATAACTACTTTTCTAAGAAATAAATTAGATAAATTCTAGAAATTATCTAATGTTTAGGTAATTAATTTATCTGATTTATATATCTATTTAATTTATCTCATATTTATGAAATTTATCTAATTTATCCGATATATATGAAATTTATCGAACATCTGTAAAATTTATGGTAAATATTCGGAAGTGCAACTACAAAATTGCAACTACAACAACCCGCTAAATAGAGGCTGTAGTGGGAGGCCAGAGGCCGAACAAAACAAACCCAAACATACCCAACCCAAACAAACCCAACCAAAACTCAACCCAAACCCAAACCCAAACTCAAACTCAAACAAAGACAAAAAATCGGTTCGATTCTGACAGGAGTTACACTTCCGAATATTTACCAAATGTATCTAATTTATCTATCTATTTAATTTATCTAATATCTATTAAACTTGTCTAACAAATAAATTAGATAAATTCCACAAATGCTACAATTCTAATAAATAAATTTCTAATCAATAAAATACATACTTGGATCTTTTTTGTTTCATAATTGCTTCACAGTTGAAAAAAAAGAAGAAAAAGTAAAAAAAAAAAAATTTTAACAGCTAAACGAAGCGATGGTTCAAAAATTTTCAAAAGTTTTTCAAATTCAACGTCCCCTGTGTGTTTTTCTTTTTTGCTTTTTTCCAAATTAAACACGCGATCTTGCACGAAAATTGCAAACAAACGGAATTTAAAAATGACGTATATCGGGTACACAAAAAAATCGCAAATTACGCGGAGCGGAGCAATAAACGCGGTTTCGTTTATTGCTTTACGATTATCTTTCATCGAGATATTCAATCTTTTGTCCCGATAGAAAAATTACAGAATTCCTTATATACTTTTGAACAAGACTATATATATATATATATATATATATATCGGTCCCCAAGAGACTCGGTGACTCCTCGTACGTTATTGCCTGTGCATTTTCTTTCTCGTTCTATCTCCGCCTTGCCTGTCTGTCTCGTCGTGTCTGTTATTGGCTCACTGCCAATCGAGGATTCGAACGTCGCTAACGCCAATATACGTACAATAGAACCGGCTTGATCTCTCTCGCTCTCTTACTCTCTATCGATACTTTGGGTTCAACGACGCGTGAACGTTCCTCGGTCAATTCGAGTATATGTGCGCCTCGCCCTGAAGAAGTGGACGATCGAGATCCGGAGCAAGAGAGGGTTGCAAGATTCGTACATTGCATACCTCTGTTTGAGTTACAAACGAAAAAATGTTGGCACGGTATTGTTAGGACTCCGAAACTCAAATGAGCGAAAAAAATGTTGGTATAAACAGTTTACTTGATTATGGTTTTCACAGTCGGTTGATGGGAAACTTTAATCAATCAATGGACTAAATCAAACTTTAATTTAGTCCATTGTCCAGAAGAATTTTACTCAGACGTCCTTCCGAAGAATGTTTATCACTTTCATTTTCTCTGAATATTCTCCAGACAAATTTTCCTCAGTGGTTCTCCAGAGGAAGCTTTCTCAATAATTTCTCCAGAAGTTTATTCTCTAGAGTTCTCCATGAAAAGATTTCTACAGGAAGTTTTCCGAAAATTTGTTGAGAAGAATTTTCTCCAGTCGTTCTCCAAAAGAATTTTCTCCAGTAGTTCGAAAGAATTTTCTCCAGTAGTTCAAAAGAATTTTCTCCAGTAGTTCAAAAGAATTTTCTCCAGTAGTTCTCCACGAGAATTTTTGTTCGAGAAGTTCTCCAGAATTTTCAGAAGATTTTTCTCCAGTAGTTCTCCAGAAGAATTTCCTCCAGTAATTTGCCAGAAGAATTTTTGTTCGAGAAGTTCTCCAGACATATTTTTTTAGAAGTTCTGCAGAGAAATGATCTTCTAACATTTTTTCGAATAAGCTCCTTCGTAAATTTTCCTGAAGAATTTTTCTCAGTAGTTCTCCAGAAGTGCTCCAGAAGTTCTCTAGAAGAATTTCTTCCAGTAGTTCATGAGAAGCAATGAGCCATATCAACCATTGAAATCGAGCGACTCGATTACGTTGGACCCTCTATTTCCTTCATTGATAAGTTGATTAGAGTCTGATTGCAACATTGAATCGCTAGAAGAGAGAGAGAGAGAGAGAGCCGGGGAAGGAGAAAGGTATTTTATAATTGTAAAGTTGAATACGCCCGAGGTCTCGAGCACGCGTCAATCAATGGTAAGCGAGAGCGAGAAAACTCACGGGCGTTTGCGCAACCCAAGAAAGTGCGTGAGACCAAGTGAGGAAACGTCGAATCGATCTTTTGCATTGATAGGTGAAGGGAACTAGGCGAGTGGCCCAGATACGGCTGATAGTCCAGAAAATAGCTGAAATCAGGTAGACATTTGAAAAGTTTATCGTGTCAGGATTTTGGACAGACAACTGACTGTTGTTTGGGTTCGTTTGAGTTCGTTTGGGTTTGTTTGGGTTAGCTGAAATCAGGCAGACATTTAAAAAGTTTATCGTCTCAGGACTCTGCACAGACAACTGACTGTTGTTTGGGTTAAATTAATCTTGAGTAAAATACCACAATAATTATTCAAATCTTTATTGTGATAACCTGGAATTCAAATCTGAGAAAAATTATTGCGCCAAGTAATGGATCTAAGGAAATAATAAAATGAGATAAGAAATTTTATTTCGCCGCATGCGAAGTCTATGGATATTCTATTTCTAAGCCTCAAAGGAATGAAAAATTGATTTACTCACTTTGTCAAACGGCGAAAAAAATCATTGTTTCACGAAAAAAAAAAACTATAAGATCTTATTTCCGGACCTAATATTTACGATTGAGGTTATTTTTTTCATGACTCGCTCATTGGCTGCCATCAGACCTCATTATCATTATTACCCCACCTACCCAGAAGTTATTCTCCTTCGGACACAGCCAAAGTGAAGGTAACTCGAAAAACTGCCGAGTGACGAAACAATACGTGTACGTGGATTGAAAAAGCCCATGGATTTTGCATCGGGGAGAGCCGATGTAGGAGATTCGTAATAGTATGTAGCTCGAGGGTCTCGATGTCACGCGACCGCGAGATAGTGGAGAGAAAAGAGCCCTGGTCCAGATTCCGCCTATCCTCTGGTGCGTTCCCGACAGTCTACATATACCTGACTGCGCGTGTGTACACGGTGTTCAGACCGAGTGCTCCATGAGAAAATGTGCGATCAAAACGTGGGCTCGAAGGAAGCGTCATTTAAACAATTTTTTTTTCATATTTTATTTCATCATTTTTCATCTTTGTTATCTTTTGTTTCAACATCGAAAATCATACGGTGTAACGTATGATTTGTACATGGGGTTTCTGGATTTGTTAATGGATTTTTTCCAAAATCGCCAAGAAGATTTTGTTATGGATTGGATTTTCGATTTTTTCCAAACCCCATCAAGAAATTTATATGTGGATTTTGGATTTTTATTATGGATTGGATTTTGAATTTGTTCCAAATTTTCCCATAAAGATTTTCACATGGGTTTTTGGATTTTTTCCAAAATCCCCGAAAAGATTTTTACATGGGGATTTTTGAAAATTCACGTGTAACTTTGGCAGCTCAGGTTTAGGCAAGGACGAAAAAATTGGAAAAGTAAAATAAGCCTGGTTGGATTTCAACGATACCACAAATTTCAACATCATGGGCCAATATTGCCTCGAAAATTGATGTATTTTGGGGCTGTTTTCAGTTGCTTGGAAATCGTCCAAATTTTTTTGAATTCCATGAAACTTGAAGTTTTCATTTATCATCGGCGTTTCAAGACAATGATTTTTTGTTTTTTTTTTTAATTTGTATTTTGTGGCTTCCATTTGCCAAAGTCAAAAAACAAATATCACGGTCAACGATATAATTTTTTCGAAAGGCCTACGCATTTTTCATCGATCACTCGGTTCGGGACACCCCGTATACAATGCTACGTAACGTAACGAGAAATACGTCGGTAGACGAGCGAGAAACCCTCATCGTTTCTCGTATACGTTTATAAGCCATTATAATTTCGCGTTCACCGGCTCTTTCCGCCTTCGACTTCTCGTTTTATTCACTCTCGATTTTACCCTCGTGTTTCCCGATTGTGTATCACTGGGTGCGTGGCTTATCGCACGCGCGATCATTAGAAATTTCTGTATTTATAAATAATAATATTAATAATAACATTCGAGCGGTTCATATTTTTTAAATAATATTTATCGTTTGTATTTTTTATAAACTGCCAATTATGTCAACACACCTTGGGGACACGTGTATAAAGGTAACAAAAATAAACATGAAATGAATAATCGAATATACGTCGCACGAAAAATTTGAGAAATCAACCTTTTAACAAACCGCGTACATAATTATTTAATTAATTATTTGTTTGGGTATTGTTGTATTATTATGTATTTTTAATATATAATATGATATAAAAATATTATATATATTATATAATGTTTTTATATTATATTATATATTAATAATAATAATTGATCATACAAATAAAACTGATCCGTTGGCCGTGCGGACTAAGGCGCGGATAGCGACCAGCGGATCGGGAGGTCTCGGGTTCAAACTCCGGTAGCGGTCGAGATTTTAATTCGAAATTACTCGATGAAACTCGTTCCGCGGCCGGGAGGTGAACTTGGGACCGGCTGTAAGTACTGTCCATAGGTTTTCCGCAGTTTTCCTATGTTCGTGCCAGAAATGGCACGGTGAATACGGTACAGAGGGGGTAAGTCGGCCGCAAGGGGGGGGGGGAGAAGGAAACAAGGTGGGGAAACAGGAAGGAACAGAGGAGGAGAGCGGCCGTACAAAACCCAAGAAGGTGTACGGGGTGGTACAAATATAAAAAATGTTTTTTTAATTAAAAATAAAATAATAATACAAATAATAATTTTATTATATTATAATATTTAATATTATATAATTCGTTATATAATACATATATAATATACCTACTATAATAAATCAATTATAATCTCTCTAATTTCGGATATTTGATTTTGTTTTTCAAATATTAAACAATCGCCGTCTTTCCTTTAAGTTGCAGGCCGATTCGAGAATCAACGTCGTGGCAAGAGTGCAATTGGCATTATCGGTAAGTGTCTCAACGCAGTCTCGATTTTTATTTTCTATCTGGATTGCGTTCGATCGCCTTTTATAAATTCTTTTTTTTTGTTACAAATAAATTTATTTTTTTCTTTTGTCCCCCCCCCCCCGCCCTCTGCTCCCCGAATACGCGAGGTTAAACGGAAAGTGATTGCCAAATTAATTAAAAGTTCGACCGTTCGAAGAATACCCAATTATGGGGCATGGGGTTTTTCGGCTCCGGTGCTTATCAACGAAAGACGAAAAGTTTGAGCCTCGCGTGGCGAGTAACGACTTCCCTCGGGTACGGCGGGTACCGAGGGCGAAGAGAACGAGATGTAAGTGCCAAAGGGAAACCCAGGCGGGGGGGGGGGGGGGGGGGGGGAGGAGGGGGGGGGGGGGGGGGGGGAAGGGTATCGGGTTGTCTCTTGCCTCCGCTATGTCGCCGTTGTCGTCGTCGTTTGCCTGCTAACGGGATTACGGAAAGCCTCGCGACGGCGCCCTCTCGCCCGCTGGCTGGATAGTGAGAGGCAAAGGGACGAAGGGCGGTAAAGGGATTCTAAGAAATAACGCGATAGGGTCGTGGGAGGGAGGAGGGGGGTTGGTGAATAGTGGGAGGGGACAACGGAGAACGAACGATAAGGCAGTTCTTTACGCTTGTAAGTTCAGTGACTGATAGGAGAAGGAATTATATGATCTCCCTTTCTTCTCTTGAAAGCTGAATTGAAACGGGAGCACGTCCGGTGTGTTTTTCGCCGAAACGAAAATCCAAGGGTGCCACCCCCTCCGCTTGGTCATTGGGCGTCGACTGTCAAAATTTCGGGTCGATCGGTTCAGCCCTTTTCGAGAAAGGTGCAAAAAACTGTCGCAGGGTCGGAATTGAAGCGAGGCTTCGCGTTGCACGAGTATAGTAGGTATAGTTCGAGATCTATACCCTCCACCGTTCGTCGTCGAGATTAGCCGAGTTATCGAGAGCTCCTACCATGGGCGTGGGGCACACGTGTCTCGGGCACTCCGTTTACGCCTGCATCTCCTATTACCGCTATGGCAACGAGGAGTCTTGTGCGTACTCCTCACCCTCGAAAAATCGCACCTGTAATCGTTTTTAACGTTAGCTCCGATTGTTCGCGGGATCGGCCCAATGTTGTGTCTCTGTTTAATTGCTTGTTTCGAACGGTCACCTCTCCGTGTATTTGCCACGCGCAATTCCCATTGGCGGTCTCGGACAAAAGAGAGAGAGAGAGAGAAAGATTGATTGATTGATTGATTTTGTATATTTATGCCTTAATGCAGTAACACTTTTAGGCAAAACGGACATAAAGCATAAGATACAAGAATGTGTCGCTTGAAACTAAACTTCCCAACGCAAGGAATGTACAAATCATGCCCTGAAAATAATAACAATAATAATATTAATAATAATAATAAAAATAATAGTAGTAGAAAAATGATGAGCGAGGTAACAAGACTAGATACCTTGTTCATCGGTATCTAGCCTAAATAAATACTCATAAAAACGAGTTTTGAGAGTTTCAACAGACGGCGCTGACGTAACTTCCGTCGGTAGAGAATGCCATAGGTAGGTACACGAGATACTGGGCGCATGGCTTTAAAAACTGTCCGATGATGAGGTATATCAAATACTTGGCGAGCGCGTCGCTCAGATACTCGCAGATTATCCGTGGGGCCGCTGAATATATCAGATATATAAGTAGGGACCCGCTCATGCAATACACAATACGTAAAAATACCCTGAAAATACACCCTACGATGTTTTACAGTCAGCCAACCAAACCGCCGCCGAAAAGGTGAAATGTGCACGTCAGATTTCAGATCAAAAATGAATCTGATACACACGTTCATCAATCTCTGCAATCTGATATTTAGTACCTCAGTTACATGATGATACACAACGCAACAGTAGTCAAAATGCGGAAAAACCAAGGTGGTGACAAGTCTGGCTCTCAGTTTTAGCGACAGAGCGTTACGGTGAAACTTCAACCTGTGGAGGGTCGCAAATACCTTCCGAGATATCTGCGATACATGTGCCCGCCACGACAGATCAGAAGACAACTGAACTCCAAGATTCCGGACACACTGCACATACGGTAACCTGATATTGTTCAGGGAGATAGGTGGAAGCACATCCAAATTGACATTGCTAACTCGAGTATTTGAACCAAGGACCATGACTTAGGACTTCGGGATGTTTAACTTAAGCCCGTTCATAACAGAGAAACGGTGAACCGCATCGACATCCCTACTTATCCTGAGAAGTGTATCATCCAAGTCACCAGGATCACAAGACAGCTAAATCTGAAGGTCATCTGCAAAGATCATGTGATTGGAGAACGAGAGATTCCAGGAAATGTCATTGGCAAATAAGACAAATAGGAGCGGACCCAGAACCGAGCCTTGAGGGATACCCACATTTATCACCAGCCAATCAGAACAATTTCCAAACTCGTCAATCACCGACTGAGATCGCCCAGCTAAATAAGACTGTACCCACCTAAGGGCAGAGTCAGAGAACCCGATATATTTGAGTTTTTTTAGCAACAGATGGTGACAGATGGAGTCAAACGCTTTACTAAAATCAAACATGACAAGGACTGTTAGCTTTCCGTTGTCAGCAGCTCTTCTTACATCATCACAAATTTTAAGCAAAGCTGTCTGAGTCGAATGTCCACAACGATATGCAGATCGCCTAGTATCCAAGATCTTATGAGTATCGATGAATTCCATAATTTGCTCTTTAACAATTTTTTCAAAGAGCTTCTCTCGATTGGAGATAAGTTTGCGATGGGACATGTGTCGGATGGAGAGCTAGGGTTTTTCGATTTCAATAAAGGACGAATGTAAGCCTTCTTCCAAGACACTGGAAAATAGGCCAAATCAATTGAACTATTGAAGAGATCTGCCAGATGAGCTGCTACCTGAAGACCAGCATTTTTTAGGCTAAAATCCGTTAGACCGTCAGGCCCAGGAGTCAGGGATTGCGATACATTATTCACCAAATTTCTCGTTACATCCCGTGCAGAGATCTGCCCAAAATAAAAAGCGAACTCACCCCGGGGACAGTCAAATAGAAATTCAAAAGTAGCCTCAGTGCTGAGAGCATCTTCAGACCAAGAGATGGAAGCATTATCTAAATTGAGTTCATTGGCTGTAAAAAAGTGTAAGGGGGTGAACCTTGACACTTTAACGAGCCGTAAGTTAGCTAGTCCCTTCCAAAGGCGAGTTGGATCATTGATGGAATTTAGCACTTTGAAATGATAATCATGTTTCACCTTTTAAAAGTCCTTGGTGAGATTATCTCGAAAATTTCGATACTGAATAAAATCAAGCAGTCTTGCTGACCGTTTAGCTCTTTTGAACAACAGGTTCCGCTCATTGATTCTAACTTTGAGGTTGTGAGTGAGCCATCGCACTGGGGGCTTTTTGACCAAAAAAAACGAGAGAGAGATATGATATGATTATATTTAATATGTACTAGCACGCTATTGGACAAAAGTGATAACAGAAAGAACATAATAACAGATGTAATAATAATAACAGAAAGAATATAATAATAATAACAAATTATAAGAAGTAAGTATACTACTATAAAAAGAAATACTAAGAATACGAATCACGCCTTCTTGAGAGAGAAAGAGAGAGAGAGAGAGAAAGAAAGAGTGATGATACATTTTATTATGCCCCAGTAAAAAAACTTTCGTGCAATTAGGGAAAAACAAATATTATAACGAAATAAAACACGAAAATTTAACAAATAATAACTAATTAATAATATAACAAAAACACACAATAAACACAATATAAACCAAAATTTACTATATAAAACAAAAACGCAAAAACGTTCAAAGATGTTCAGTCGTACCACTGACCTGACCGACGGTGGGCAACTCTTTAAAATAAATCAAAAAATAAACTTGAAAACAAATTTAAAAACAAACTTCAAACTAACAACAATACTGATGTAATAGATGGAATAATAAGAAAGAGAGAGAGAGAAAGAGAGTAAGAGAGCGATCGAAAGCTAGGCGTGTTGCATCCTCCTGGCAGGGACCTCGTGAGACTGGTGGGAGTACCGCAAGGGTCAATCCTCGGTCCACCATTATATTCTTCGACGAAGACACAGGTCTTGTGGAGCTTGCAACTTGCAATATATACATATATATATATATGTATATGTGTGCATGAACGTATGTATATGATGTGGAATTATCCACAGACCACGGCAGCGCGAGCTTCTCGAGCTGAAATGCCGCAGAGTTCTCTCTCTCTTTCTCTCTCTCTCTCTCTCTCTCACCGGCTGTCTTTCCTCGGTTCGGTATCTAACGTATAACGTCGCTGGAGTAATAGCCGGGATTTGTCTGGTGGGCAGGTACAGCAGAGAGCCCGGTAATAGAGAACAAGCTTGCCTGGCAAATTCCCATTCCATGGGCAACAAGAGAGAGAGTCGAACGTCCACCGGTTTGGCACCGTTGTCGTCCGGACGCGTTGGCCGACGAGATGGAACACCGCATCGGTTTTACATCCTCGCGACTATATTCAACCCAAACAAACCCAAACAAGCCTAAAAAACCTACACAATTACTTATTTTAACTAAATATATTTGGTTTTTCAAAAAATTTAAGGAATTACAATTTCCGAAAAATTTGAGGAATTTCGGTTTCCGAAGAATTTGAGGAATAACATTTTTTGAAAAATGTAGCTTTTTCGGGGCGGTCATGACGTTTTTGACATCCAAAAAATCTATTTCCTTTAGGCTTGTTTGGGAATAAAAAAATCAAGTTTCTTTGGCAATCCAAAAATTCAATTTTGTTTGGGTTGGTTTGGGGATCCAAAAAACAAATTTCGTTTGGGTTTGTTTCGGAATCCAAAAATTCAAGTTTCTTTGGGAATCAACAAATTCAGGTTTGTTTGGGTTTGTTTGGGAATCAAAAAATTCAAGTTTGTTTGGGTTTCTTTGGGAATCCAAAAATTCAAGTTTGTTTGGGTTTCTTTGGGAATCCAAAAATTCAAGTTTGTTTGGGTTTCTTTGGGAATCAAAAAATTCAAGTTTGTTTGGGTTTGCTGAGTTTGTTCGTGGATCAAAAAAATTCAAGCCTGTTTGGGTTTCTTTGTGTTTGTTTGTGAATTCGAAAAATTCAAGTTTCCCACCGAGACACCCAATTATAACGTCGAAGCAGAAAGCCTTCGCCTAGTTGCGAGATCGGATCGACATTGACTCGTTAAAAATCGATCGAAATGGGCGTGGAGGGCAGAACCTGAGAGATCGAAACATCGATAATGTATCTCATACGAATACTTAATACACGCACGAGAAATTCCTTACGAAATCCTCGGTCGAACCCCGATACAATTTATTCGGCTATCCGTGTCTTGCATATTTCATTGCATTTTTTTTTCTTTCGATCTACACGTAGATCAACGCTGATTATTCGTATCGCCAAAAAAAGGGCGGCAAGGGGGGAGGGAAATACGAACTTAATATTCGAACGTACATGCTGAAATATATTTTCAACGTAACCATAAGTGAAAAAAATCGACAGGGGGAACGACGAGATCGTAATTTTTCGTTGGTGAGTTTTATCGGTTTCGCCAATGATCGCTCAAGGATTAATGCCTCAGGAGCGAGGGCAAATACGCACGCGAAATTTACAAGGATTTCGGTCGAGTAGAATCGCCGGCTAAATTAGGCATCGTTGCCACGAGAAATCTCGACGAGGAGAACTTATTTGCTCGTATACAGGGTAGCACGAAAAATCACGTCTGAAACGATAACTAATATAATTTTGCAATATTTATCTAAGTTAAAAAAAACAGTAAAAAAACGTCTTTCATTGTTAATATTAATGTTTACTTTTATGCTCTTTCTTATTTTCGGATTTTCTTTTAAATGTTGTTTAAATCAATCATTTCGAGTAATCTTTTTTTTTAACTGTGGTTTTTAGTTTTCGTAGTTTCTCGTCTAAATTTTCGCAGCTCGCCCAAGACCCGAATCCACAAACACTTTTCGACTTTTCGACGGGAAAGCCTTCTTTCGATTATTTTTCTAGGACGACCATAGCAGCAGATTATTTATTTATTTATTCGCTTTCGCATGAACTTTTCTTTGGAAAATGTTAGAACTGAATTGTTCGTTGCTACGATTGTTATCAGGATTTTTTTTAACCAACCAAATATCGACAAAAAAACAATTACACAATCTATCAAATCCAAACAAAAAAACTAATCTCACAATGTGCAGATAAAAAAAGACACGACATGCAAACTCCTTGAAAAAAAGAAAAAAAAATTGTTTGTCGATACCCAGTGTCCCATAGTCAAAATTCAAAAACAAAACAAAAAACACATACAAAATCTTCCCTCAGCGAAATAAGAATCGAGCGTGAAACCCATCATGGATAATTCGGCGAATGAATCGAAGCTCATTTTTTCGTCCACCCTGTACACCGGAATCTAATTTACTATAAGAGTAACGACAGGAATCGTTGCAACGTACGTGGGCATACATCGTATATCCTTCGAAAATTTCGTTTCCGTTCCTGATCGTGCCTCGAGAGAGTGGGCTCCGACTCGGGATTATAAATTCGCAATCCCCTCGAGATTTATCGAAAGGGCCTCCTTATCGAGGGCCAAGAAACGAGTCATGGCGAAAAGAGAGGCAGGGAGAAAAAAACAGGGCACCGGGGATCGAGGAAGGATCGCAAACGAGAAAACCGGATCTCTCGCGAACACCCCTTTCCAAAATTTTCTTTTTTACTCGTTTGGGCTTGTGCCCCCCCCCCCTTCCCCTTCAACACCCGCCCTTCACCTTCCCCCATCCTTCGGCCTCGGCAAAAAAAGGGAGTTTATGTACCCGGGGATAAATACATTTTTGTTCGTTGAGGGGAATGACGAAGGGGGTCGGAACGTGGTAGAGGAAAAACGATGGAAAAAGGAAAAACGGGGGTTTGATAAACCGAGCCCTGTCCTGGGAGATGAAGACGCGAGAGTTTCTCTGGATCTCCCCCCCCGTCTCTCTCTCTCTCTCTTTCTTGGTAACCATCCGGTGAGGACAAGATACACAGGTTCGTGTTTAATACTCCGGTGCCTCTTTTCCCTCTTCTTCACTTCGCGAATGTCCGCGCGAGGATTCCGCGTGCGCTTCGGCTCTCGCGGAAGGATAAATACTCGCGATTAGCAATTTATTCGAATTCTCGACGAGTCTCTTGAGAGGAGTGAGAGAGAGAGAGAGAGAAGGAAATTGTGTGGGAGAAAAGGAGACAGATCGAGGAAACGGGAGAAAGAGAGAGAGAGAGAGGGTGGAGGGAGGTAGGAGAAAGAAAGAGAAGAGAGAAGGAAAAGTGTATATGAGGATATACGAAAAAAAGAAAAGAAAAAAAAAACGGACGGTGCAGCACGCGAAGATGAGGCAACGGTCAACTCGGTGAACTGCCCCGGCGACTTGCGGGACTCTTGCCGGGATTTACAAGTCTTCGCGACCTTTCGCAGCCTCCCGCTCGCAAACTCTTGGAAACTTTGTCGAGGGAAAGAGATGGGAAGAGGGAGTCAGAGAAAGAGAACAAAAGCAGGCCTGGAGAGAGTAACTCGTTCGAATGATTTCGTAATGTTGCAGAAATTCTGTTCGTTTTTCAAGGTGCAATTTCCTTTTGATTTCATTCCGCGATACTTCTCGAACAACTCGCAGCTAGATATTTGTGTTGATTTTTTTTTCTATTTTTATGCATCATCTCGTTATTGGTAAAAAAATATAGATACGATACTATATATTGATGTATACACTATTATTTTTTATATAATACATATATATGTGTATATATATTGATATATATTATTAAGATAAATTATGTTAATTATATCAGTTATGAACCATAATTATTACATATAATAATAATCAACGCCATCAATGATATTTTTTTTCTCTATTTCTTTCTATCTCGTGTCGCATCTTTTTGGTATTTCTGTTTATTCCTGACTTACCCAGGGCTATATATTCATGGCTAATTATTTATCAATCTCTTCTTCCATCCTTCTTCCTCTTTTTTTCCCTTTTTTACCTAACTTATTTTCGTTTTACTTAATTTTTATTTTGTATCATTTTTGGATTATAATGTTAAGCATTTTCGATATTATTATTGTTTGTACAATGGTTTATTTTATACATAGTATTTCAATTTTCTTTTTCTTTTTCTGTATTATTTTCATTATTATCACTATGTTATTCTCTATTGTTGATTTCTATTACTTTTGTATGATTTTTCAATTTGTTTGGGTTTGTTTGGGTTTGTTTGGGTTGCCCAATAGTTTTAATTGTTGCCCGATAGTTTGACTAGAGCATAATAAACTTTAGCACCATCATCATCATCATCATCATCATCATCATCATCATCATCATCATCACCATCTTTTGGTATTTTTGTTATATTATTACATGTATTCTAGTGTTTTTGTTACACTATTATTTGTATTTTGATACTAGCTTTTCCCTGTGACTTTGTACGCGTGGTACTTCGAATCTGTATTTTATTTTTGCATTGATAGTTGAGAATTAAATACCAATAAAAGACTTGGAACGGCTAGATTAATAGTTAGTATATTTCTATAAAAAAAAACATAAAAATTCAGATACATTCTAAAAATTTTCTTTATATGCAACATATAATGAAAATGTGAATATAAAAATGAAATTCAAGAAATGAATAGAATAATCAATTTATTATATATTTAAAAAAAAGCCATCTAGTAATTTGTACACTGTTAAATATTAACACATTTTTTTTTATAAACCTCCAAAGAGGTAAGGAGCGCCATCTATTAAAAATTGATGTACAACTACGTTGTCATTTTTTTAGACGTCTAAGGCAACATTAAGTATTGAGAAATTCCTCATTGTTTCAATAGATGGCATTGTATTAAATTACAACACGATAGGGTAATTCGAGGACAGATGGCCATAGTTTTCTCTGGGGCAATTTATTTTGAAGTACATCAAATAAAACAAATATTTTTATTTTTATTCAGTCATTT
>JAPYZJ010005069.1:0-12761 GCA_030522765.1 Ophioninae sp. B BG-2022a
TTATGCGTACGCGAGACGCGTATAAGTCTCGAGCTTTCCACTTTGCTACAGGAAAGAGGTCTCGGTGTATGGAACGGAAGGGTTGTTGAGGGAGATAGATAGATAGATAGATAGATAGATAAAATTTATTATGCCCTAGCAGACTTTCGGGCAAAAAATGCAAAAGCAGTAAATAATACAAAAAAGAAAAAATAATAATAATAATAACAGTAACAATAAAATAATAATAATAATAATAATAATAATAATAATAATAATAATAATAATAATAATAATAATAATAATCATGAGAAGAAGGAAGGAGAGAAAGATAAATTGAAGATTATATATTTTTTTGAAATTTTTTTGTACGAAGTTACAACGAGTATGGTCTTGTTAGAAAGAGTGGTCTGAATAAGGCCCAGAAGACTGTTTTTTTTTTAAAAAGATTATAGTTAATAGTGAACATTGTTTTTTTTAACCAAAATTATTATTAATACGTTTCTTATTGAATTGAATTGAATTCAAAATAAATTTTTGAATAGAAATATTAAATTGAATTATTGAATAGAAATATTAAATTGAATTATTGAATAGAAATATTAAATTGAATTATTGAATAGAAATATTAAATTGGAATTTAATTATCGAATTGAATTGAAATAAATTGAATTATTGAATTGAATTGAAGCATAAACATTTTTGTTTTATTTCAACATTCATAGTTTTTTTAATACTCAAAAACAAACAAGGTGGGCCTTACACGGATCAGGTATGACGTCAGACTGGCTTCGATTTTTCGTAAATGTTAAAAGAGAAAGATTATCGATTTAGAAAACAAAGAGGCCGGGCTGACTTTTTGCTCGACCTGTACATTTTTCCACAAATCACAAATTGGAATTTCCTATGTTTAGGTTTGTTTGGGTTTGTCCCGAATATCTAAAAACCACGAATGTTTGGGTTTATTTGGGTTCACTTCCAAAAAACGAAAAAAAAAAAAGGCTTATTTTAAGGACACAAAAAAGAGGGGAGTGATGATTTTTCGCAAAGCCTGTACTTTTCGAGTTACATATCGCAAGTTGAAATTTCTCTTCAACCCTTTCTGGACCAACCCCCCCCCCCCCTTTCCCCTCTCATACCCTCGCCTCTCGACCCTCGCCACTCCGGCAGCCTTTTCCTCACCCGGACCGTGTCCCACGAGGAGTAAACCTCGAGAGTGTTTTCCTGCTCAACTTCGCCGTAAGAGTTTCCTCCGTCGAAGCCAAAGGGGAATAGGGGAGGGGGGAAGGGGTTTCTCCTCATCGTCTTCCCTTGGCGAAGACGCGACAGCGACGGAAGTCGAAAAGGAAAGTCCAAAGAGAGCGAATTGTCTCACGAAAGAGAAGGAGGGGGGGGGGGGAAATTGCAACGTTTTTATGCATTTCGTATACCAAAATTCGAAAAATGCTTATCTATTAAAATGAATTTTTACCGAATTTGTACATTTTTTTTTTTGTGTTAATTTAATGCATTTTAACATATTTCTTTTTTGAACCAAATTAGATTTCGATTTTAACAATATGAATGGAAGAATTTAATTAAATAGAATTTTTATTCGATCTATTGTATTTATTTATTTATTTGAATTGAATTAAATACGATAGTTACAGAATTTTCGTTTGTTTGGGTTTGTTTGGGTTCCGTCCGGTCCATCGAATCCATTTCAACGGATGAGCTTTTTCGATTTAATTAGATTTTTATTATAATAATATTAATGGAAGAATTTAATTTAATAGAATTTTTATTCGATCTACTGTATTAATTTATTTATTTGAATCGAATTAAATACGATAGCTACAAGACTTTGCTTTGTTTGGGTTTGTTTGGGTTCCGTCCCGTCCATCGAATCCATTTGAACGGATGAGCTTTTTCGATTTAATTAGATTTTTATTATAATAATATTAATGGAAGAATTTAATTAAATCGAATTTTTATTCGATCTACTGTATTTATTAATTTATTTAAATCGAATTAAATACGATAGCTACAAGACTTTGCTTTGTTTGGGTTTGTTTGGGTTCCATCCGGTCCATCGAATCCATTTGAACTTATTCGCTTTTTCGATTTAATTAGATTTTTATTATAATAATATTAATGGAAGAATTTAATTAAATCGAATTTTTATTCGATCTACTGTATTTATTAATTAATTTGTACTGAATTAAATACGATCGCTACAAAACTTTCGTTTGACATCCATTCCAATATTTTATTTTCTCAAATCAATTTCTTTCATTGTTACTGCTTCTAAAAAAATTATTTCTTAATTCTAATATTATTGTGCCTTATTCGAATGCACCGCCCTGACCTTTCCTAACTTTAATGAAATTGTGTACTCAACCTGAGCAAATATTTGAACACGTGAAAAAGAAAATCGTCCACTGTGAAAAAATTATATATTTATCTCGAGCAAATATTTTTATTTTTCCATAGAGTTCCAACGTTATGCCTTTATGAGTTTTTACCTAATTATCCTTTTCAATTAAACCCTTTTTTATCCCTCCCCCACCCCGGATCATTTCCTATTCTACTCGCGTTTCGTTAAGCTAACCTAATTTTAATTCCATCCACAATCGTCTCAGTCCACTTACATAATTTTTATGGTATTTTCATTGGAACAGAAAATTTTTTATTGGATTGAAAAAAAATCATGTAATTTGAAAAAATAGAATATTTAAAAAAAATTACTTCCCTGTGAAACATTTAAATCCATAGAGAAAAAATTAATAACAAAAAATACGAAAATTTCGTAATTTTCATTCGATGCAAAAAAAAAATTGGGAAAAATGATTTTTAAAAAATAGTATATCTCGATTCGAACCATGTAGAAATTTGGGGCAAAACCTACCTTTGTTGTCGATTTGCCGTCTCCATATATGGAACGTTCAACGATTTCTTTTTTCCGAGATATGTGCGAGTGCATTTTATTTCTTTCGTTTTCACGTACCGTCTAATTTACTAATGGACCTGTCGAGAACCAAAAGCGCGATAAAGGGCTTGCCTTCGTATCGCACCCTTCTCCATCAGCCCTTTTCAACCCCAGCACTTTTCCCGGCCCCAAAAAAAGTCGGCACTGCGTATGCAAAAAAGCAAAAAAAAATATAAAAGGATACATTTTCGGTTCATAGATGAAATATGATTTTTCATCTCCTACATACCAATATGTAGGTCAACACGAAAAAAAATTGTTTTTTTTTTTTGCATCACCTTAAACTTCCGATAGTTATGGGTGCACGCCTCCACGAGAAAGAATTGAATTTTATAGTGCCACAAAAAAGTGATATTTTTTGTAAATTGTCATTTTATGACCTAAAATATTATCTAGATAAGATTTTTAATTATTTTGATAACGAGGTCAATTTTAGCGATTGGCATCATCTAAGTGATGGTACGGTGGTATTTATTACTATTCTAGGGATAATATTATCCCTAGTGATTATCTAGATAATTTACTATATTATTTAGATACTAGATAATATTATCGAATTAATTATTATTATATAAATTATCTAATAATATTTAAAATTACCTGGGTATTAATTAGACAATATCTAAGCTAATTCATATAGTACCTAGATAAGATTTTTTTTAAATAGTGTAGAATACAGTCTACATAATATTTCATCTAGATACTAGTATCTAGATTAATCGGTAGTCTTATGTCGATGAGAAACAATTTTTTCTAGAAACATACTTATAATATTATTTATTATAATTTATTTATTATTATAATATTTATTCTAATATAATATTATTTATTATAGCATTTATTTACAATATTAAAATTGCGAAAAATCTTTCGAATATAGTGCATAATATTATTCAAAGAAAAAAATACTATCTAAAAAAGGAGATAATTAATTAATGAATAACTAATAAATCTACACAATTTTCTATATTTTTTCGTACGTATCGTACATGAAACTTTCTAAACAAAAACACAAGCTAGATACAAGGATTTTGGCAAGTGTCTAATCTTATCTAAATAAGTAAACAATTTTATCTTAACAATTTTGTATATCTATTTTCACTGTAAAAAAAAAATCGAAAAAAAAGAGTTGCCATTTCCAATCGTAGAGCTAGAGCTCTTTTCCTAAAATAATTTTTTCCCCAACCAATATTTCTCGCAATAGTCCAGTAGAAAAAAAAAGTCGATTTTTTTCAACTTTTTTTTTTCAACAATACGTATAAATATAGATATATGCGTGTACGAGGAAAGAAGGAGCGAGAGGGCGAAGAAAAAAGGAGAACAAGAGACCCCAACAATGACAAAGCGTTTGAAGGACCATCATGCATTGTTTTTGGATCGCATTGTCGTTGGCTCGTGCGTATAGTTATGTGCAAGGCTTGTCAAAGGCTCGTAAATGTATGAAGTAGTGCGCAAAAATACACTGGCGTCGTTTCGCGCCCTTTTTTTTTTTTTTACCCATTCTCTTTCTTCACCCTTTTTCCCACCCTCTCGTTTTTTCCGCTTCTCCAAGCTTCCCAATGAGAAGCATCATGGTACTCTCGTTCCTCTAACTACGAGTATTCTCCCAGTTTTTCCATTCTCGCCTTCGAATTTCGAGACTTCCGGTCTTCAGCTAAGTACGTTGGCCCAATTTCCGCCCAAATTTTCGTATCCAAAAATTCAAAACCAAACTCAAAAAAAAAAAATAAAAATATAAAGCTATTTTCATCGAGGAAGATCACGTGATTAAAATGCCTGGCTAAGGCCACTATACGGATGGGTGACCGAGTGAGCGAATTCGATAAATTCTCCCGGTTCAATTTTATCCTACGATTTTCCAATTGCAATTTGGAACTCCATCCCCTCCCCTTTTTTCACCCCCCCTAGCTCGACGAAAAAATAAGAACCGGAAGTAAATTGGACAAATGCGAGAAAAAAAATTCCAGGTCGATGACGTCTTCGATCGAGTGACGCAGGACCAAAAAAGAGGTTGGAGGACCAACGGAGGTTGGGAAGGCAAGGGGAGGGGGGAGGGCGGATGGAACAGCGAGGATAATGGTCAACGATCGGAAATTCGTGATTCGAATGAGAAATCGAGAATCGTAGTGTGAGTCACGAAAGGGCAACGTTTTGTGCACGCTTTCAGAGGGGTTGCAACCAACCCCCTTGGCGCTCCTTGACTCCCGAGCTCTCCCTCGTCGCTCATTCACGATTCTTTCTTCATCCTCGATAGTCGTGCCGAGTTCTCTATACGTCGTCACCTTTCTCCTGTTTTTTTTTTTTTTTCCAGCACTTTTTTCGTCCCAGAGTTTTCCACCCTTTTTTCCGCGTTTTCCTCCCCCCCCTTTGCCATTTTCTCGATCCGGCCCCTCACCTCTCATATTCTTCGAGACCTTTCGTCCTTCGGCACGCTTGGAAAAATTAAGCTCTATTCACTGTGCGCTGCTCCATTTTTTTTTTTCGTTTTTTTTCTTTTTTTTCGTTTTTTTTTTTCGTTTTTTATACCTCTCTCTCTCCCTCTTTAGCTGGAACTCCTCTTGCACTTTTTTCCCTCCAGACGTGCAGCCTCGTAGCTTTGCCCTCTCGGGACTCGGAAAATTAAATTGACGAAATAGGGAGACCGTGAGCCCGAGAGAAAAAAAATAGTCCCGGACGTTGTGTATGCGCAGGGTTGGAGAACGAGAACACGAAGTGGGTTCCCAAAAACTTTCACGGAACCAATGTCTGGACCGAGTTTTCCAACTTTGACTGAAACAATTCCGTCAGACTGAGACGAAATTCCATTTGTGCCAAACGTCCACGAATTTTTTTGACAGCCTCGTTTTTATTCGATGGAAATACTGTTTCCATGGCTTGTTTCAGGTTAGTGCCAAAAGGGCGAATGTACTTTACGGATTTTGGGAGGGTTGAGAACGTTTCAGTTCTTTTTAATTGATTTTTATAATTATTGTGAGGATTTTGTTTCGATTGATTAATCGATTTAACAAATTTGACATTTTTTTATTGGAGAATGTTAATTAAGTATTATTAGATCGTTTATGAAGAAAAATAAATTATTGCGATTTTTCTATTTATTATAATGAATATTCTATTAATTTTTTTAATTCTATCATAGAATTTAAAAAATTATAAAATCTAATTATATAATATTAATTTTGGTCGAATTTTGTAAGTGAATTTTATATAATATTGCTATTAATTTTTTAAATTCTATTATAGAATCAAAAAAATGATAGAATCTAATTATATAATATTAATTTTGTTCGAATTTTGTATGTGAATTTTATATAATATTTCTATTAATTTTTTAAATTCTATTATACAATTCGAAAAATTATAGAATCTTCTATTATCGAATTTTCACTATCTATAAATTCACTTTTATAAATATTATTCTAGATAGTTTCTGGCTTACATAATTCTTATCACCTCACCAAGGGGCATCGACATAAATAATGATAACATATTCTGGGGACACGAGTACCAACATAAGAAAAAAAAAACATCGAAAATCAAATATAGCTAGCCGATAAAATGAAAAAAGTCGTTATGTTTTTAAATAACCTCACATATCACGCAACGATGAATAAGAGCTCATTACCTGCAAAGGGTTTCCGGACTGGTCGTAATTACTCGAGCAAACTCAAGCTCGATTATTACACACCGAGGAACTTACAGACGTATCGATTTGTGCATTATCTGGAAATAGTTACGTCGAGAGAGTGCACCGTCCGAGATGATTTCGTGATACGTTTTGGCAGGCGGACGCAATCACGTCCCTCTGGAGCGTTCCAGTGTTCCAGGCTTCAGGATCCGCCAATTCTTGTCCACGCTTCGTTGAACTTATTGCTCAACCGTCCGAACGATACGAAATATTTGCCTCGGGAAACGATCCGAACTTTGTGCATGTTTAGGTCACACAAACCCAAACAAATACATTCACACATATGTACACACGTAGAAATATGAAAATCCCAAACGGTCTGCACATTGGAAAGTGGAGGAGGACCAAATGTCAAATTTTGGAAGAGACACGTAGACGCGGTTACGGCCGGTAATCAGAGGAAGAGGTTAAAGGTCCCAACGTACGTATCCTCCGATGAATTACGCAATTTCTCATTTCCGGTTGATCGGAAATGGTATTGCATGTGTGTACCCGAGAGAACGCTGCCTCGGCAACTGCTGGTCCTTCCTGTGGCATCGCGGCCCCCCAGACGCTCGTATGTACAAATGTATTCTCGATTGTGCCCACTGGCAATGACAGGATTATGGACTGCCTGTAGGAGAGGTTAGCTTTTGGCCGAAACGGAGCTTATACTTGGTGTGAATATTGTACTTCCGATATTTAAGGTGCTCGTATGATTTTTTATTAGAAGTACTTAGAAAACTCAGAAATACTTAGAAGTACTTAGAAATACTTAGAAGTACTTAGAAGTACTTAGAAGTACTTAGAATACTTAGAATACTTAGAAGTACTTAGAAGTACTTAGAAGTACTTAGAAGTACTTAGAAGTACTTAGAATACTTAGAAGTACTTAGAAGTACTTAGAAGTACTTAGAAGTACTTAGAAGTACTTAGAAGTACTTAGAAATACTTAGGATACTTAGAAATACTTAGAAATACTTAGAAATACTTACAATACTTAGAAGTACTTAGAATACTTAGAAATACTTAGAGTACTTAGAAGTACTTGAAAAACTTAGCAATACTTAAAAGTACTTAGAAATACTTATAAATACACCGCGCATTCGGAAGTACTTGGAAGTACTTTGAATTACACTGTGTACTCGGAAGTACTTCGAATCCTCTCGAGCCATTCCGACAAACCAATTATAAAAACATAATAATAACAATTATAAAAAAAAACATAATTACCTGATTTTAAGAAAAAAAATAACGCGTAATTGCCTTACAATTACCTTATCGTTCAATATTCCTTAATGAAACACAATTACCTCTCACTTCCAACAGTTTTCGATCGTTTCTCGTTGCAGCGAGTGCGCGTAGAGGGATCAGCGTTAAAGCAAGCCTAACATTTTAGAAGTGGGTCGCTGGCTCAATCACCGAAGTGTCTGTATGTAGTGAATTCCACTTTAGAAATTAGACAGATTACATCACCTTCCCTCGCACCTCCAACTTCCAAGCTTCCCCCTCCCAATGTCCTCACCCCTCCCCCGCCAACCTCCATTTACCTCTATCGTTCATTCCCTTCGAAATTTCGATGTCTAGACACACTTAATCGAGAGATCACCCTCGGTCACTGATGTCTGGTCATCTACTTCATTGCACGAAAGTGATCTCCTGGTTCGTTGGATAGTGATCCATACCTCATTGGTTCGATCTCCTTTTCTCGTAGATTTATGTCCAAACATTAATACAAACCCAAACACACATACACAGAGAGAGATATCTGTGCATTGGTACGTTAGCTAAGAACTTTTATGCAGTTCTGTTGGGCGACCGGAGAGATTCCTCGTGACGAGACTTTCACGAGCCAACTTTGGCTCCGACCCTTCCGCTTTCTTAGTCAGGCACATACATCACGCTCTATATTTCTCTTCTAGGGATATACGCTTGTATTCACTATTCCGGGACTGCGTTCCAACGGAACGTAACTCTGTCCGCTTCAGACTTCCACGCCACCATCATCATCATCATCCTCTTTCCCAACGCATTCAGCTTCACCGTGAGAGGGATGAAACGTGTGTCTCTTTGGCAGAAGTAGGATGGATGAGTCTCGTGGTTGAACGAGAGAGTCGATCGATCCTCTCGACCTTTCCAACTCGACTGCTACTGTGTATGTCATCCAATGTAGATGCAAAGGTACACACAACCTATCCCTTGTGGCAGACGGAAAAAAGATGGTGAAAATATATAAAGAAGAAATGAGAAAGGACATTTCGAAGTTTTTGTATCGGTGGAATGATGACTTTAGGGACATCCGGGTATTTTGGTGACACAGCCATTGGATTCGTTGATTTTGTTGACCCGCCTTGGTGAATGACCTCTATGTTGATATTCCTAGTTATTTCGAAGACATTATCGTCATATGGAAAAGTTTGGATCGGATTCGCTCCTAAGGAAAACGTCCTCGAAGTCAGATGTCCTCAAAATCCCATGTCCTTAAAATCCCATGTCCTCAAAATACCATGTCCTCAAAATCACATGTCCTCAAAATCACATGTCCTCAAAATCCCATGTCCTCAAAATACCATGTCCTCGAAATACCATGTCCTCAAAATCACATGTCCTCAAAATCCCATGTCCTCAAAATCCCATGTCCTCAAAATCCCACGTCCTCAAAATCCCATGTCCTCAAAATCCTCTGTCCTCAAAATCCCATGTCCTCAAAATCCCATGTCCTCAAAGTTACCCACAACAGTTCTCCTGACATGCGGATTGGAACGCTGCTTGGGAAAACTTTGCCAATCACGAAAAATATTATCATACATACGGGACGAGTTTCACGAGTCGACGAAACCGATCCGACTGCCAGACGATTTTTCCTTCCACCCTCTGTCTCTCCCTCTCTCTCTTTCTCTTTCTCTTTTTCTCGATATTCGGAGAAATATGTTTCCATTGATTTTATGCTCGAGAAAAAGAGACTCCTGCCGATGTCGAGAGTCCCATCTCGTTGAACCTTCCCGTATCATTCGATTCCTGGCACGGTGATGCTTTCAATGCTCCCGGCACTTTGCATATAATTACGTGTATGATTGGACATTCATGTGATTTCCGATCGTCGTACGAGAGCAGTTTTATCGTGCGCGCGAAGATGGTACTTTTATCGCTCGACGATGTCTGGCCAAATGTTCTTTTTTTTTTTTCCTTCAAATTCTCATACTATTCATCCTTAAAAATTACACTTGTTATACACCGGATCGTGGAACGTGGAAGGTATCACGTTTCAATAAAAAATTGGAAAAATGATTGGTGTAACGGAACTTCCGTGTAACCGAATACTTCATCGAAATATTGAAAATTGCGAAAACGTTAATTGGGAAAAAAAAAAAAATTCGATGCACGGGAAAAAAAGTTTGAATATTTTGATACTAGTTAGAATCGGATGTACAACGTACATATTTCGCGGATTAACGTATCGAGAAAATAAAATCGAAACTCCCTACACATTTAAACCTGAGCTTCCGGCGTTCGATATTCTTTTTTAATTGAAAAGATTGCTGAAAATTAAACTCATTTATGATTTCGTATTCCATCTAATTTAATTATTATCAGCACTCATAATTAAAATTATAAGTAAAAAATAATTACTTTGTTAACAATTATAACAATAACAATAATAACAATAATGATAATCGAAACAACTGTTATCATTATTACCACTATTCATTATAATTTCGAGTTAAAAAAAAATCATTTAAATTCAAATTATCAACTCAAAAAATTATTTACAATTAAATAAATCGAAATCACGTAAAAAAACTGTTTTAAACTAAAAAATAATAACTAATAACAACATTTCTCTTGTTATTATTATTATTATCATTGTTATTATTAGGGTAATCATCAAAGTATACCCAATCTCAATAAACTTAGTCTTTACTTTAACTTTAATTCGATAAAAATTCTAAAATGCTTGCAATTCGATCGTACAATCTGTAGCAGCACTTTTGGACTTTTGAGGGTCTCTCCACCTTTGCAGTAGAAAATAAACGAAAGTTTAACCTCCCTTTTCTCCTTTCTCGTTCGTTTTCTCCAGCTCTCATTCTTCATACGACCAGCTACGAGGCAGGAGCGTTTGTCGTTTCTAATCCCCATTTCCCATAGTGAGAGGGAAACAGTGTAAAGTCCTGGCTAATTCTCTGGCTCGGGAACGAGTGGAGAAGCCTGGAGGTCTTCGGGTCTCCGGACGATAACGAGCCCCGTTTAACTACCGTGGAAACGAGCTGCCACTCACCAACATTTGTATATTTCCATAGACGCCACACGTACATGTATAGTGAAACACTTGGTACCAACAGGGGTCGTGAAATTCGATATATGACCGTACACATTCGTAGGGTGAAAATAGTACTGGATAGATCGTCGAGTTACCCGAAGCCAGCATCAAATCCGATTTAAAACCGCGGAACTGGCGAACTCTCTCGCGCTTACGGACGTACCGTCCCAACTAAATAATTCATAGAATGAATTATTTCTGTAAGCACTCACGGTTGGAGAGGAGAGCGAGGGTAACGAGTATCGATCTACAGGAAAATCGCCTTATCCGAGCGAATCATGGTCCTCGTAATAATTTTAAAGGATTGGCAAGCTGTGACCTCTCAGAGAATCAGAAATGTTTGGGTTTGTTTGGGTTTGATTGAATTTTTTTGGGTTTGTTTGGGTTTAGGGTCCTCGCAGCAATTTTGAGGCACGCTGTGACCTTCCAGAGAATCAGGATCGTTTGGGTTTGTTTTTGTTTGGGTTTGTTTGGGTTCGGATGGTGATTCTGGTTGGGCTCGTTTGGGTTTGTTTCAGTAGTGATTCTGGTTAGGTTTGTTTGGGTTTGTTTCAGTAGTGATTCTGGTTAGATTTGTTTGGTTTCGGATGGTGATTCTGTTTGGGTTTGTTTGGGTTTGTTTCAGTAGTGATTCTGGTTAGATTTGTTTGGGTTTCTTTCCGTAGTGATTCTGGTTAGGTTCGTTTGGGTTTGTTTTCGTTCAAACAGTAATTCTTAATTGGTTTGCTCACCTAATGATTCTCATTTGGATTTTTTGCCTCATTTGGTTATTGAATCCGTTTGTGTTTCTTTATAATTCGAGTAATGATTCTAGTCAGATTTCATTGAGTTTGTTTGGGATACCGACTTTTTCAAGAACAACAAATCCGATATAGTCTAAGCCAATGATTTCATCATCTATCACCAGTAAGTACATTCCCAACCGCTGAAAACCTCGAAATAGTGCACCGGGAATCCCCAACTCACCTACGCAGGTTAATCATTCGACCAATTAATGTTTCGATTCATTCGTTCGTCGATTCAATCGCGTTATCGCCGGGTCGTGCTGTTTGTACCGGAACATTGAACGACCGTTAGGAACGGCTTCAGCCCATCCTCCGTTTTGAGCCTCCCCTTCCAACCCCCTCCAACCCCTTCCAACCCCTTTCCCATTCCTGTTTTTCTCTTATATCCTCTCTTCCCGTTTTCAGCGTGATCCGACAACCCTCCTCATTACGAAATGAATAAACGTAATCGGAGATTAACCTACCCGGCCAGCAGTACTCGCAAGGGAATAAACCGAACGAGCATACGAGAGCAGCATTCCGAGTTGTGTGTGCTCAGGCACAGAGAGAGAGAGAGAGAGAGAGAAAGAGAGAGGGAGGAAGAGAGGGTGGGAGGGCGGGAGGGAGAGAAAGTGAGAGAGAGAGAGAGAGAGGTAGGGAGCTAGGGAGGAAGGAAGGGAGGAAGGGAGGAAGGGAGGAAGGGAGGAAGAGAGGAAGAAAGGGAGGAAGAGAGGAAGAAAGGGAGGAAGGGAGGAAAGAAGGGAGGAAGGGAGGAAAGAAGGGACGAAGGGACGAAGGGACGAAGGGACGAAGGGACGAAGGGACGAAGGGACGAAGGGACGAAGGGACGAAGGGAGGAAGGGACGAAGAGAGGAAGGGAGAAAGCAAGGGAGGAAGGGAGGAAGGAAGGGAGGAAGGGAGGAAGGGAGGAAGGGAGGAAAGAAGGGACGAAGGGAGGGAGGAAAGAAGGGACGAAGGGAGGAAGGAAGGAAGGGACGAAGAGAGGAAGGGAGAAAGCAAGGGAGGAAGGGAGGACGGAAGGGAGGAAGGGAGGAAGGAAGGGAGGAA
>JAPYZJ010005070.1:0-14535 GCA_030522765.1 Ophioninae sp. B BG-2022a
TGCCCCCCCCCCCCCCGTTCGATGAATTTTTTTTTTTGCATGATAGACAATTGCCTGATGGTAGAGCCAATATCAGCCAATGCGTAGAAAAATGAATTTATCAATTTTGATCGCATGTTTATGTACCTATGTGTGAGCTCGATTTCAATCACCCCGAAATCCCGATAAAACGATTTTTTTTTTCTAGAATCAAGAGCTTTGGAAATCTTTTTTTTTTTGTCACTTATCGATTTTATTGTTTTTTTTTATGACACTTTTTGTACTTAAAGTTCTTAATTACGATTTACTAATCGATTGTGTCGTTTTCTCATTAGCTCGCACATACGGAAAGGTATAGTACATGCTTTCTATCGAAGCAAAGTTCAAACACGACTTTTCGCGAATTACCGTATATCCGTTAATTAAAAAAAAAAAAAGAAGAAATAAATATTACGCACCTTTTTTTAGGTTAAACGCATTCGAACGGGAAATTGAAAATTTTCGATAAATTTTAACGAAAATGAAAAAACTGATGATTGTTTGAATATCCCATTGTAGAATTGTGAAAAAAAAAAAACAGTACTTTTCTCGAAGCGTATTTAAATTCGGGATTTTCGGTTTATCGATTTACTGTGAATTGTTCTTGTTTGATTTTTTTTTCAGGTATTTTGCGGTACAAAGTGGACTTTCAGAGTATGCAGCTGGACGATATTGAAATCGACAATTTCGATCTGGACGATTACTGAGGGAATTTTCAAACGGAAACGGGCAAACTCGAATTGATTTACGAATAATATTAAATAAATTTAAAAGAAAAAAAAGGCGAAAAATGATATCTGAAACACGGACACAAAGCTACGGAATAACGAGAGAGGGAGAAGCAGTGAATAACAAAAAAAAAAAAAATTGGTCAAACACACTCCACACGGGACATCGAGAAGAACGAAGAAGAAAAATTCGCGTGACGAAATTAATAAGGGACAAGTAAAAAAATAAAGATTAACGTTAAAAGCCGCTGATGCAGACAAAAATATTTCCCCCGATATTTCGTTGACCGGAAGTTCGTAGAGAAGCGAGCGTTCAATGAAATAACGGCCAGGATAATCTTCGTTGAGGGTACAAAAAGCCGTTCGAAAAGACAAAATGAAAACGAGTAAACCAAAATTTAAAAAAAAAACCCCCAAGGCAGAAGGAAGCGAGGCGATCGGGAAACAGAATAGAACAAGAAGGGCAACTCGAAGACTGTGACACTTAATTAAGCCAGCTTGAATACCTGCCTACTACCTTAACGGAAGAAACAGAAGAAAAGAGCGATCGAAAGAAGCAACGTAAAATAAAAAAAATTAAAAAAAGAAACAAACCGTTAACCCAAACTAAAAAAAAACGGGAAAATGAGAATAGTGTTTTGTCTCAAAAGTTTGGATGCATAGAATAAGAGCTCTCATTAGATGATTAATTCGTTCAAGGGAGAGTGATGGTGTCTGATCGATATTAAGATATATTAATTCTTAATTATATATTAAACGATAGAGGGTCGGCTGAACGCGTTTTCACAATTTCGAGATCTTTTTTTTTCCCCTGTAGATTATTCGTCAATATTTTTTTTTGTCCCCTACTGAAAAATAATCTTATTGGTGTATAAAAATTTATTGTTCGTTCAGGAGAATCATTACATTGTTTTTTTTTTTTTTATCAATATCTCCCTGCTCGCAATTTCTATCAACTTGCAAACGTCCATGCACGTCGACGATTATTTCCTGCAATCGATGGAAGATTTTTTTCGAAAAATGAACAAATATTGTCAAGCTGGATTAACTTCATTTTTCTTTTCTTTTTTTTTTTTGCTGGTCTCGTAACACTTCTCGTGCAATAAAGTAACGAAGAATCCAAGATATTTTGATTTCGTTCTTTGTCTCGTTTCGATTTCCGTTTGAACGATCGTAGGGACCGATAATTGAATATTATTGAAGAAACGCGCATTTTAAAGAATTATTGTCATTCCCTTGGTTTTTCTTCTCTTTTTTTTGTTTTTTCGTTCTCGATCGAGAAAGTTTACGTGGATACACTCGTTTGAAGATTGCCCAACATTCGTACACCGCCGGGGGAAAAAGAAAAATAATCTCGCTGATTTTCGCGCCGGTTTTTCTCTTATCGTTCTTCATGTCTTCAATTATAATCGATTTGTGTGTGTATATACAAAATGTCCGTGACAAATGGGTGATCTTAAAAGCAAAGAGGAAAAAAAAGAATTAAAAATGTGCAATTCGTAAGTGTTTTTTTTTTTTTTTTTTTTTTTTTTTTTTTTTTTTTTTTTTTTTTTTTTTTTTTTTGTTTTTTTTTGTTTTTTTTTTATTCAGCGGCGGAGGATTTCCGAATGTTTTCAAACGCCGTTGATAAAACGTTTAACGAAATTTCGAGAGAGAAGAAAAACGAAATTCGAACGTCTCGGAATTTGGAAAAACCTTCGTGCTCTCGTCATCGATTTTTCTTCTTTGACTCTCTTCTTCTTTTTTGTTTTCTAGACACGGTATTTCGCGTATCGGTGTTAGCCGTCGGTTGTTAACGAAGGGTTACACTTCCGTTTCACTTTCGCGATAACCGGATTTCGAACGAAAGGCAAAAAAAAATCATCCGAACTTTGACAACGGCGCTCTACTTGGAAAATTGAAAAAAAAAAACAGACTGAGTTCCGGAGCACAACCGAGCCGCATAAACGTGAACGTAAAAAAGGGGATCCGAATAAACGAATAAACAAAAAAAAAAGAAAATATCGACACTAGGCGACGAATATACAACGAGATGTGTTATCCGATATTCTCGACGATAAAATCCGAATATAATCGTGTCTTGTACAGTAATTAAATTAACGAGAGTAACAAATAACGAAGAAATAAAAAAAGAAAAAAATAGTGTCCTGGGCTGGTCGCGTCAGCAACACTCAATATTTTTCACACGATCTTAAAGAAAAAGGAAAATGCTGATTGCAGACAAAAAGAATCAATTATATCTTGTTAAAACGAGTATTTAATACGAGTGCTACTGATAAAACCGAGGGCACGTTCCAACGCATTGAAAAAGGAAAAAAGGAATTTTTATTCGTCCGTCGATTGAACGAGAAAAAAGAAATTAAAACAAATTATCGTACACGTATATTTTCCTCAAATTTCTCAATATTGTCTGTATCGCCCACGTTCCTAAGCTTTAAAAAAAAAAAAGAATTACCAGATCAAGCGAAAAGAATCGTGTCAGTGAAATATTTTTTTTTTCAACAAATCAATTCAATGTAAAAAAAAAAAGGATGGACGGAGATTTTTCGTTCTGTCTGTAAAACGATTGATGCGAAGAGAACAATTTTCATCGCGCCGGAAAAACGGTGACCGCGGCCCGAACCATATTTGGAAACAAAAAAATACGGTCGCATTGTGTTTATTAAAGGATGTTTACTTCGCAAAAGAATTATCCGTTTTTCGTCATATTCCAACGTAGAAGATTTCATGAATGAATCCTACTCCTGAAGGAAAGAAAAGTGTATAAAATTAGCAGTCTCTTTAAGGGGATGAGAATTTTCTGAGAGTCGAGATCATCCTGGTTCGACTCGGTCCTATCAGCCCCGAACCAGTTCGAGCTGCTCCTTGCGTCTTCGACGTGCGCGGTAGAATAATCTCGAAAGCCTGATAACAGACCGCTCGATCTTTTTCTCATGGGGAGATACGAAATGTTCATTGAAATAAAAAAGGAAGAAATGTATCATGATTCAGCAGTTCCCGAATCCGGTACGAGAAGATTAATATTGGCGTCCTGAGACGATGAACCAATGAACTTTTCTTCTCCTCCTCGAATCGAGAGTGTCGCCCCAGGATTGCAAGTTTTCTCTGCCATCATGGCTGCTCTGACCCAGTGCGAGCCTTGACACTTTTTACAACTCTCCGAGGGTATTCTGTCGAGGCTCGTTGTTCTATTCCCGCAGTCGTTACATTTGAAAAAGCTTTTCACAGCGTCTATGACTCGCAGCGGATGTTTCTTCTCTTTGCATAGATCCGAGGCCGAATAAGCCGTATATTTACAAATGAGGCACTTCACGGCTTTGCAATCAATTTTATAAGTATTCATCATTTTTTCCTCCATTCTTTCTTTAACAGCCAATTTGTCGAAGTACTTTTCTTCTTCCTGCTGTTGCGACTTTTCCACGAGATCAGCGTGGGCTGATTTAGTTTCCATCATTTCTTTGAATTTGTCACTTATCAAAGCCTTCTTGCGATCCTTCTCGATTTCTGTGTCATCCTCCGCAGCCTCTCGTTGACGTTTCGTTCCAGCGTTCAATTTTTTATCTCTACTCTCCATTACTTTGTTCGGATTTGATTGCTTCAACGCTCCGTTCTCTTTGATCCAACGCGCAGCGTTAGCTCGAGCGCTTGCTATGTGCCTCTTCGTTATAGGCTGGGAAAAATCTATTTTTCCACCCCGTGCACCTAAGCCCAAACGAGGCGAACTCGTGCTCAACGAAGATATCTGTAGGTTCGAAGGCTTCGCCGTATCCGAAATGAGTTTTGGAGCTTCCGTCGATGTTCCTACGCTCATCGGCTTCGTTACGCTCCAACCTCTCAATTTGTTCAACCTGTCGAGATCTTTCTTCATCTGCGAAGCTGAAAGTTCGACCGCGTACGATTTCTTTTTAATCTCTACATTTTCTACTTTGGCAGGAGCTTCGGGCATCGAAACTGTGCCACGTAAAAGTGCTAATCTGGCCGAATCCTTCTGGTGCAGCTTCTCGTTTCTTTTGGCTAGGATCGGCGTGAAGTTCTGGTTATTCATACTCTGGGAATACATGCCGGGAAGCGGTTTCTTTTCTTTCTTCATGAAAGACGATGAAAAACCGCTGCTATTTCCGTTTGCTTGAATGTCCGGACGTCTCGAAGCTTTATTGTACTCTTGCTTAACGTGATAGACGCAATACTCGCACCGAGACAAATTTACGATACTGGAACAGGGCTCACCGTTTTTTTTCGTTGACTTGCATTTTCCCATGTCCCTCGAATTTCCCAGAATCATTACTTTTTGCCCACTGTCCACGGACAAAGTCGCCAATTCTTTGTCGTCCTTGGATTCCATCACGTTGGGGTTGAGTATTCCTATGACCGTACCCGGCGCGGTTTTCCAGAATAATTTGTAAGCTCCGCTAAACAGAAATAACGAAACGGCGTTCATCTCCTCTCCTAGATCGCTCAATTTCCAAATACAGTATTGACTACCCTTCTGCGAAGTTTTAGTCGGAGAACGATTAATCAAGACTCCTGCGATTACCCAATCCTCCTGAATATTCTCGGAAGATAAATGGCTCTTTATTCTGGATATCGTCACGGCTTTTCTGCCTTGCATTTTGTTTACCAATTCTGCGGAAGATACTAAGGGCTTGACGATCCGTAAACCGAATATCGGATCACTGTAAACGTCGCGAGCTTCGGGCACTGCGCTTTGCGACGTACCTTTCTTTTTCGCCACGTTAAAATCGAACGATTTTTGGGAATTGCTTTTCGAAGGTTTTTCAAAACTGGTGGATAATTTTTGAGACGAGTTTGGCGAATCGCTATACGTGTTAGGCGAATCCACCGATGTTTTTGACGCTTTGTCATTTTTCAACAAATTCTTCAAATCTCTGCCGTATTCGGAATATTTCTGTTCCTCGAAATTTTTCTTATCTTCCTCGTCGGAGGAGTCCCCATCGCCCTCGTGTACCAAGTTCGATTTATTTACATCGATTTTACGCGGTTCATCGATATTACCCTGGGAATCCAAAAAATTGAAACTCAGTTCGGCCAATTGTTTCTTCGGTGGATTATTCTCGGTATTATCGGAGTTCGCCAAAAGATCATCGAGTATATCACCGATGTCGGAATCATTGTCGCTCTCCATTGTTGTTTTTCCTTTCCTAACCTCAAGATGAAAATTCGATACCCTGATGCTGAAAGAAAATTATACGCGATTAAACGAAAAGCTAGATTATCATTAAATTTGTAGCTCAAATCGTGATCGCGTTGACTGGGACGAATTTGATGTAACTTATTCGAAGATTTATTGCAAATGTTTGTACCTCAATAGTAGAATGAAAATTACCGGGAACGGGCAATAATTTTCGCGCGTAGATTTTACCAATGGCGCCATCTGTGAGACTTTCCGAATAACACGCTCGGTCGGTAAGTGTCCTCCTAAACGTGTCTTATTCTGCACGAATAAACAGTTTTTGTCTTCTACTGAGCAAAAGAGGATAATTTTTATTTTCCGAAACATCTTTTTGTATCCGTAAAGATGGATAGTAAAATTCCTAACGATTTACACCGTGAAAGGACAACTCCCTTTTCTGTTGAAAAGCAATGGCCGAACCAATAATATTCATGAATTTAATTGCAATATTGGCCACTCTACCGGCGCTGCACACGTGCATACTGTTCCACCGAGTCGAGTTACCGTTCTTGATTCATTGTGTATCCTTAAGTGACGCGATGTACTGGGCGTGGAGCGCGAGTTTTCCCGCGTTTCCCGCTACAACACGGCACGAGAAGCGTGCTCCATGCATTTTCGGCGCCAAATGATTACGCGCGTTGATGCGAATCGTATCGTTGTTCGGCGATCTCGTACTTACGAATTGTAGTTCAAGTTTAATTTGGAGTTCGAGCAACGACCGGATTTGCATACTTATACGGATTTATCATACACGTGAGTTTCGGAACTATCAAAATAAGCTTCTACATTGAAAATTTTTGTTTTGGTCTACCATTTTTCGCGGCTCCCAGTGATGTTGATTTTGCCGTGAATTCCGGCAGATGGGCGAATTTTTCTGTCACAATATGCATCATCGTGATATTTTGTGAACATTAAGCATTTATCATCCTGTATGAAGATTATCAGTCACTGGGACAGATCTTTTTCATTTCCTGTGTGATTTTTAACTTTTTGTTTGGGTTTGTTTGGGTTTCGTACACGATTTTGGATTACGATCGATATTTCTTCCATGTTTACGCTCGGCTCCAAATTCACTCATTTTCGACAAACATTGATAATTGTGTCTTTTTTTTTTTTCAGTTATTCCAGGAAAGACAAACGGACGTTGAGCCGAGATGCTGAGCGTCTCCGCAGCTACCGTCCACCGGACGATCAGACCAAAAACTCCACAGTCCAGCCCGAGTCCGCCGAGTCATGGTTCGTTATTAATTTAATAAAAGACTTCCGCCGAAACTATTTCAGAAAAGTCCAAACAAGGTTTTTAAAGCAACCCTGTTTTTGTCCCAGGTATAAAAAGCCATCATTCGTGGAACTGCGAATACACAGTATTCGCAAAGCGGCGGTGCAGGCCAAGCCCGGCGAGGAAAAAGATTATACAAAGCGCGGTGGAAGAAGCGAAGATAGGTCTGGACGTTCACTGTCAAACAGTGCGTTTCGATCAAGTTCCGCTCATCGATCCACTCTGCGTGGAAAAAAAGCCAGAAGCTAATGGTACACCTGCTTTTTTGGGACAAGAAGAAACATGCCGTCCGTCTCGACCGGTTCCATTTCTGAAAGGCTCTCAGATGCAAAAGCGCTCGAGAGCGAGAGATAGCATCGGACGCGAAAACACTATCTCTGACTACGATTCCTCCGATGAGAAATCAGCGGAAGATGACAGAAGAAAGAGCGAAGCTGAAGAAAGTGCGCTCGACGTTAAACGACAAAAATTGGATAACGCTCCATCAGAGAATCAACAAAATACCGCGGTCAGCCCACGAATGGCTAATGCTCTGAAATTTTTGCAAACGCAACCGAGCGACTGCAAAAACGAAGAGCAGCAACCGAACGGAGTAGCGAAAGTCAACGGCGAAGCTTCGATTACAAAAGTCGATACTAACTTTCCACCTATAGTAGAGGACAATGGCTGGGATTCGGATGCTGGAATTTCAAAGTTGGAAGATTTACGCGAAACTGTTGCTAATGTTGACAATTCGTATAAAATCGACAACGACAGCAGTCTCGATGATACCACCAACAAAGATGAACCTTACTACATGATCGGCTTTCCTAATCCACCCGGTGAAAATCGCTGCTGGTTGAACGCTACTCTCCACGCCTTGTTCTCCGTCCCACTCATCGATCATATCGAACAGTTCGAACGCGAACAGTGGCGCGACTGTTCTCGCCTTACCAAAACGTTTTTAGCGTTGAAGGTCTTTTGGACGAAAGGAAAGAAGCAGAATTTCAATCAGACTGTTAAGTAAGTACGCAGACATTACATAAAAGTATGAAATTGTTCTTCAGTGATAATTCTTTTACCGTGAGAATATTTAAGTGATTATAACTCAAAAAGTTGACGTAAAAGTTCTTTTACCTTCCTTTCTATTTTGGCGATTGAATAACACGTTTAATTGCGATGATGATTTTTATTTACAAAAAATATGAATTATTAAACAACTCCGACATAACCAAATTATTTACCCATTTCCGGTTTGATCAATTTCACCAAGTTTTCAACGAATTGAAGTTCTCAGAATTGAATCCGTTTAATTATGGTGAATTTTTTATTTTCCGTGTTTAACAGATTGTTCAAAGAGAGCTTAGGAATTCTGGACGAGTCTTATCCCTCGCAGCGTCAGCAGGACGTATCCGAGTTCCTCACGATGTTTCTGAATTATTTGAAAACGGATTTCGAGAAGTTCAGGAGTGAAGATAACGGGACTCCAGGAAATAACGAGGACGCGGAAAACACGACGAGCAATCATCAAGAAACGAGAGAAACGCCGCGTTCTCCGCAGACGCCAACGAAACGTCCACCTCTGGCAGACATATCGCCTTGCAAGAGGAAATTTAACGAGATCAATACCGAGATGAAAATCGAATACAGTCCAAAAACTCGTAAAAACAATTTGACCTACACAGTACGAGATTTGATGAGTCCAAGGCTGAACAGACTCTCGAATCCGACCGATCCCTCTTACAGAGTTCACACACCGCCGCACAATCCTGATAAGATCTTCAGGGAGAATATCGAGAGAACGAGCTTTTGCAAAAACCCGATAGATCATTATTTCCTGTTGCACATGATGGAGCATTACGTGTGCAAAGGTTGCGCCAAGCATCGTCAGCGTAAAGTCGACAATCTAATGATCTACGTAGATCTCCTTCATGGTAGCGAAGACGAGATCGTTTCTCTCAACAAATCAATAAAGAACACTCGTGAACCGGAAGAACGTACCTTAACCTGCGGCAAATGCAAATACGGCAAACACAAAGTTTTCACGACTTTTCGGTTTTCGCCAAAAATCCTAATGGTGCAAATCAACCGTTATGGGATGTGCGGTGACGGATCGGTAGCGAAATTCAACACACCGGTCGAAATACCGGAAACGCTGGAATTGGATCTCGGCATGTCGTGAGTAGTCTTTAATTTTTACTCTAATCATATAAAACCACCATTTCTATGTAATAAGATAATTTTATGAATTATTGAAACGGAACGACGTTAAAAAAAAATCGAAATACGTTAGAAAAAATGATCGATCAGAAAATTGATTTTTGAGGCTTCGCGTTACTTTGATGTTATTTGAAGTAACAATTGTTTTGCAGAGACGGCGATAACGGAAATCGAGTATCCGAAAATTTCGAGCCCGTTTGCGTGATAGCTCACGTGGGTAGTGCTATGGACTGCGGACATTACACGAGCTACGTCAAACACGAAGACAATTGGTATCATTACAACGACCTCTCGGTGACGCCTATGACGAGGCACGAAGCGTTAACCGCAGCCCAAACGACCGCCTACGTCGTATTTTTCGCTAGTACAAAACTCTGAACATACAGAACGAGACTATATCCATCGGACCTTTTTCTTTTTTTTGTTTAATTTTATTTCCTAAACTTTCAATCATAACCACAGCGTTTTTTATCGCACGTTCAATTCTTTCAATAACTCCTGCGCGTTCATTGTTAAAAATCGTGTTTTCGAATCGATCCTCGGGTTCGTCAAAAATCATCTGAAAATCTTTGTACAGTTCGTAGTTGATAAGGTCGGGTATCAATTTTTACGTTTCGCGGCAATTGTTTCTTCCTTGGCTCTCTTCCTGATAAGATTTCGTACTCCGTCAGTTTTCCGTATCGGAAATGAAAATTTCCACTGATTTAATATACCTATGAATTTCACCCACTCGCAATTGCCCGTGTGGAACTTCGTATGGACTTCCGTACACGTGCAAATGTTTGGTGAATGTTCCCTTTTTCTTTTTCCTCGATTTTCCATGGTAAAAACCGGCCCATTTTTTATTGTTTGGGTTTGTTTACCTGCGTTGATAGAGCCAAGGGAGAACCGAGACTCGCCTCGATATTTCATTGAATTCATAATTATAAAGCGGTTACGTATTAGGTTAAGAAAAAGTAACGAAAAATTGACATTTCGAATAATTTTTCGTTTTTCATATCTCGCCGAACTCGAAAATAATAGCTTTTCTATATGGTGGATGCTGAAATGGTAGTTTATTATACAAAAGATAAAACTGTAAGCACATTGAACATTGATTCGTAATAAATGGTATTTTAAATTATTAACCAATCAGTCTCTTGTATTCGAAGAGCCTCTCGTTTGATTGGATACGTAAACAGGTACAGCGACATCAAACTACGATTTTTGGTACGAAAATGACGCTTGGACTTTTCGACTAGGTTTGGATTTTGTCTTCCAATTGTTATATCATTCAAAAATTAGCGAGTCGGCTAATTAAATTGCTTTTATGGAGCATGCGAACCCAAAGAACTGTATTATCTGCTCGTGATAATATTAATTTGTATTTTTTACTCGCCGATCATAATTAATCTTGATTTATTCTCGGACGAGAAAAATGTGCTATTTTTTGTGACAGTAACTCCACGGTCTCGAGTACCGCCTTTCTAGGCAGCGTTTATTGATAAGACGAACTGCGGTGTGTCCACTACTGATACGCTTGTCGATATTTCAATACGTAGTTTACATAAACAAACGCGAATACGTTACTGGTAGTCTGACAAAGAACGATAATCCAAGATGGCGTCGCGCATAGCAGCGACCGCCACAGTGCGAGCTGTCAAAGCTAAAAGAACGCTTCCCACGCGAGCTGCTCTAGTTCTCGTGAGTTAAAAATCATTATTCAATAGCAAACTCACGAATTGGATGACTGTTGACATTTGTCGGGGAATTGATAATTGATAAAAGAAAAAACAATGACAAGGCTAACCTCAAAACGAATAATATACGCGTCGTAACAATTGCCTTAACCTACTTTGTTTTTTTCAGACTCCCAAAGCGATACAAAAGATCAAAGAAATATTGCACGATAAAAATCAATACGTAAGTAAATATTTGACGTTTTGTTGTTTTCTCGATCAAAACTGAGCGTTTCGTCGTTCGGTTGCGTATTGTTGCGACGTTATTGCGAAATGTGTTTTCGTTACGAGAAATAGACGTTAATAATATCCGTCGTAATTTGCTTGCATTTTCGTTGGCAATTTTCTTCTCTTTCATCATATATGATACTTTAATGACAGATCGGGCTTAAAGTTGGCGTACGCCAGAGGGGTTGCAACGGACTTAGTTACACGCTCGATTACGCGACCGAGAAAAGCAAGCTGGACGAAGAGGTTTTACAGGACGGCGTAAGGGTGATTATCGATCGAAAAGCTCAGCTTTCTCTTTTAGGCACCGAAATGGATTACGTCGAGAATAAATTGAGTTCGGAATTTGTTTTTAACAATCCGAACATCAAAGGAACGTGCGGATGCGGCGAAAGCTTTTCCGTCTGAATTAGTACAATTTTTCTTCTCTTACGTAACAAAAAGCGCGTCATTGCTGTATCGTCACAGTTCGTTATTCACGAATCATCATTAGCGAACTAATGTACAAATTCGCTGTCCGAATAAATGACGAACTGAGAATTCCGTTCTGCAATTGTACGGCTTTGAGAAAATGGAATTTTTGAGTGAAATTAAACGTGACGGCTCTCGAGCAGTAATAAATACGATTTAATGTATAATTGAAAGTAGCAAAGCGTCGAGCCATGTTTAGACGGAGCGTCGACTAGAATATCTCAAGAGTCAGCTACGCTCTCGAAGCCTTCTAGTTTACCACGCAGTCAATGCACGGAGCAACAAAGAAACTCAGTAATTGTACTAAGTAAGTAGTCTAGAGTTTTACGTATGTGTACAATTGTAAAAAAAATGCAATGTATAATTATGTAAATCAATCAAGGCGAAACGTGCCTGATAAAGATAAAAAATAAAACTTCGTGCCCACGATAAAACGTAGACGTGTTCGAGACAGATTTTTATTCAATAAATTTACCCTCGATTACATGTAAGGTAATTATTACAATGAGTTCATTATGTAATAACACACGTGAAGCTACAGTGTCGTTTAAATCTTGGAGTATCGTACGAGCAACGCTTAATCGTTAATACAATATCAGGCGGTTTTCTTCAATATCCGAAAATACAATGTTACAACGAAAGCGTTATACGAGCAATCGATTAAACAAGCGATCAAATAAAAGAAATTAAAAAATACTACAATTAAAATAACTGTTGCCAGTTGGATTACAGATTTCGTGGACAAGCGGGATTTCTCAATATATAAAAAGCGAATTCGCGAGTTTTCAAAGTATTCACCATTCGATTAATGTTTTCTTATCTTCTTAATTCACGACTCGCGAATTCGCTCTCACAACGCACTTACTAACGACTTGGTTACTATTTTCACTAATTTTACGCATTTTACAATTCTTGCTTTCTTTTTATCGTATTCATTTTCGCATTCTTCTCGCTTGCTTTTTCCTTTTACCTTCGATATACACATACATATATACGTTTACGAATTTCATAACTTACCTATTTTTTTTTTCTTTTATAATTACAATCGGCAGTCAACGCTGGTGTCTGTGACATCGCTTCCCCGCGACGGTCAACGAGATTCCGATCTTTGAGCGATCAAAGAAAAATCGTCTCTTGGAGAAAATCTCAACCGTGCGGGAGCGATTATCGGCTCAGGTCCCCAAGTAATCTCTCCACGTTTCCATTCTTTACATATATACAACGAAAAATTGATTTCTTCAACCGCGACAAACGCAGATTCGTCGGCGAGCTTCATTTCGCAGAATAACATTTCTCCATAAATCCAAACTCTTGCGCGTCCTAACGTTATTTTTTTCTTAATCAGCATTTCATCAACTATTCTCATTTTTGTTAAATTATTTCATTTCTTTCGAGTACAAGTTATAAATCACGTTTCTTGGTTTCTTCTTTTTTTTTTTGTATCTTTTGCTTTTACGTAACTTTGATTACCACTTATAAATTCGGTTCCTCAAACGTTAATCTTTGGTATATTCTCGTTTCGCTCTTTTCCCACTTTTTAACGTACTACACTCAGACTTAAAAGCTAAATCTACTTTAATTGAATGTTTTCTTCAGTTTTAAACGGTCACGCGTTAATTGGGTGATGTCGAAATTATTTTCACATTTTTTTTTGAGCTAGCCTTGCAACGACTACGAGATTTTCGGAATTTGAGATAAAACCGCACGATATTGTACTCGATCAAGCGTTATTCGTATTAGCTGTTGCACATTGAAACAAACGAGCAAAAAAAAAACAACCTTTTAGTATTACTCTTTCCTTGCACTACGTACTTTTGCTAGTATTTACGAAACTTCATTGTTTTTTCGAGATAACTCGATATTAAAAAATCTACGTTTTGGTTCAGACTAAACATCGTGATAAATATCACGTGAGTAAATTGTGCGTTTCGTTGAAAAGAAAAAAAAAAAGAAGAAATAAGATAATCGTTGTTTGCGTGGAATAATTCACGTGATAACAGTCGGGGCATCACGGCCGGTATGTTTTTTCAGAGAAGCAAGTTCCAGTGCAACATCCACCAGGGGTTTCAAAACCGTTTGGGTATCTTTTTCAAAATTGGCTGGATTGGTCTCGTTGCGCTCGACGTAGAGGCGAATAGTCGCCCCGGAACTTCCGGTTCCCGATAAACGATATATAAATCTTGAGCCGTCCTTGAACAGTACGCGAAGTCCCTGAAACATCGATTTTTTTTTTCGTGACTTCGTTATTTTCCGATTTTGATAACGAAGTAACGAGGATAAATGAAGGAGTTTAGGTTTTAATTACCTGCTTCGTTGCTACGCTACCGTCTATTGGATCCTTGTACGAATAATTGTCAGCTTTTTCGACTTTGTACTCTCCGAATTCTTTGCCGATGAAGGACGGATCGGTAATGACGTTTTCGAGTTCTCTCATCATATTATTAGATTTTTCGGAATCACAATTCTCGTAATCGTAACGTGTGAAAAACGTGCGACCGAATTTTTTCCAATGATCCTTAAGTATATCCTCGATGGATTTGCCAATTTTAGCGACGACGTTGAGCCAAGCTAAGCACGCCCATATTCCGTCCTTCTCGCGTATATGATCGGAGCCTGTGCCAAAGCTTTCCTCACCGCACAGCGACAAACGACCAGCGTCCATCAAATTACCTACGTACGTCGATTCATTCGCGTTTTTTTTTT
>JAPYZJ010005071.1:0-19421 GCA_030522765.1 Ophioninae sp. B BG-2022a
CGTCGTTTTGTAGGTTATGTCAAAACCATTCAAATAATGTATAGTATTGCCAGATACGAGCTCTGTAGCGCTTTGTACACAGCCGCGAAATTCAAAAGATAAAAAGGCGGAAGGGAGATATTTGACAACCTAATATAATATACAAGGTGCTACATTCTTTGTAAGAAACTATGAAGATCAAAATTATATTTATATGGTTGTTGCACGTTATTGTTTATTAAAACTACCCTGGGGAAACAACTAAAAATAATAATAATCCAATGACGTTGAAGTTTTTAACAAAAAAAAAAATGCTCTAGGCCGGTGCCGGAAGATTCTACTTTGCCGCAACATGCCTAGAGCGAGGGGTCAGACAAAGAGAGATACAATCCGCAGGGCGGCTGTGTGGCGAGCTAGTGGGCAGTGGTGGCCCCACGTACTTGATCTCCAGGGAGAAGTCTTATCCCTCATTTTCGGCTTGCATCGAACTCAGAATACTTTTGTCGCTTCATCCTGTTTGTGCTTTCCTCAAAAGATTGTGCCGGACGACCGGAAATGCTTTGTTTCATTTGAAGTGTAAGAAAGGCATGTGACGTATCTAGCCACGTCTTATTTTTATCCCAAAACCTATCTTCCATACGGTGCGCTGCTTCCCATCGTGACTTATGGTCAGATTTGAAACGATTTATCGTTTGCGAAATAGCTGTCCGAAAGCGGCTGTCACATTCACTTTTTTCGCTTTTTTTCTGAAGTGAATCTGATCTTGAAGTTTTTTTATGTCCAGAGTACTTCATTATCATAAAACAACTCTCGTCTTGTCATGAATAAGTTATTGGAGTCCGTACCTATGTAAAAAAGTAACAAATGGAGTTAAACAATAAGAATGGGTTAATTTTAATACAGCGCCCTCACTCGTTGATATTGTGATTTATTTTAAATGGGGCAAACATGGGCAAAAAACTAAAATACAATCGTAACTATAACAGGTGCTGGTACTTAAAAAAATTGAAAGAAAACTAAGTCCCTAGTTGTTTTATTAATTTTTTTATTCTGACTACGCTTTTTTGTGCAATCATTGACTCCCAATTTTACCAGTCAAAACAAATATTAAAATATAAATATTATGTCAAATAATACATTACATACCTGAACATGACACTGCCATAGCCACTTTTGGAGTTTCTATAACGTGTATTTAAAAAAACAGGGTACACTTTAATATTGCGCTAACGCAAAAAACTCACTTATACGCTCGACGAGTGATCGGCTGAAACCGAAGGGCATGGTAGGGAGTACGGGTTGAATGAATCAAGTCTGTTTGCCTGCGCTCTTATGCCACAACTAATGAACTTTCGCTACACACAAAACATTTTTTTAGAATTATTTTGATACTTAAAACATTTTTTAGAATTTTTTTGATGCTTACAACATTTTTTTAGAATTTCTTCGATACTTATTCAATTTTTTTGCGTTTGTTTAAAGAATTTTTACATTTTTAAAAATCGTTTTTATACATTTTTCATTTTTTTCGATTGATTTTTGAATTTTTAAAATGATTTTTTAGGTGCGTTTAGATTTTTAGATTCAAATACGTAGACTACGTATGTGGGAATAGAACCATGGCGTCGCAAATGTCATGGACGTAATCTCGACCTGCAATTGTCAATCTAACGAGTGGCATGAGAAAAAGTCCGGTCGTTGAGAAGTAGAAAAAAAAGTACACGATCGTTCTCCACTCTCGGTATTTCAATACCGTTTGACTGAAAAAACTTATCAGCATCAACGTTCGTCATCGCGAGTGTCGAGTACTTCGAATACCTCATACGTGCATACGTGCATTCTTCAAGAGAGCACACGCAACCACATCCTGACGAGTGTGTGATACAAAGTCGATAAAAAGATACTCAATGTATTATCGGACCGCTATTTCAAAATTGCAATCTGGATCTTGGTAGAATTAATTATTTTACGATTTTTTTCTTAAATTAAATAAAAAGGTTAAGTTAATCTAAGATGAATGAATTTAAGTTGAGTTAAGCTAATTTAAGTTAAGTTAATTTAAATTAATTTAAGTTAAGTTAATTCAAATTGATTCAATTTTTTTTAAGTTGAGTTGAGTCAAGGTAATTCGAGTTAAGTTAACAAAAGTTAGGTTAATTTAAGTTAAATTAACCTAAGTTAATTTTTCGGTCTCTTTTTTAAATTCAATAATTCATTGTCAAATTGAATAATTCAATGTGAAGTGATTACACTTCGCATTGAATTATTTTAATCAAATCAAATCATTCAATTTTGAGTTATTAAACTTCGAATTGAAAAATTCAAATTTCATAATTCAATTTCGAATAAAAACGATTATCAAATAATTCGAAATCATTCGAAAATAATTTGAGTATTGTTTTTCATGAATTATTCAATAATACGAAAACACGTACGAAAAAAATGTGCAGACTTGTCAATCTTAAATAAATAAATGGATTTTCGAATTTTTGACCAACTTTTCGGTCAGCGTTAGATTTTTCTCCAATCGCTGAAAAAATAAAGAGGCTAACGAGGGTACGATTTGAAAACGAAATCCAAAAAAAAAAAAAGATCGCGTGGCACGAGAGTTCCAGTTTTAATGGTGTCTTAATTACGGGAGGATTCCGCATGCAAATGACCGTCGCGAAAGAGGGCGCTCGGTGGTGAGCCCGGTCGTGTTTTAAGCCTCGCGAAGTAAAAGTAGTCGTTCATTTATCAATCTTTTTTTCTCTCTTTCTCGTTTCTTTCTGTTTTTTTTTTTTTTACTTTTTTTGCACAACTCTGCTTTTTCTCCGCCCGTCTCTCAAGCGTCAAGTTTTTCAGGCGTCACGTGGCTCGGATATTCGATCTTCGTTTCGCACACACACACACAAACCCAAACAAACAAAATGCCACATGGATATTTCATCAGGTAAACTCAGGTGGATGCCAAAAAGCCACATACGCCCTTTTTCCTGTTAAGCCCTTTCCACGTAGTAATCTGAAGCTTTTTTTCAAAAATAAAGTAAATTTTGTATTTTTCTTTTCTCGAATGAAAAAAAAAAACGTTTTGAAAAAAATGAAATTGAAAATTTCAGTAAATAAATAAATGAATAAATAAATGAATAAATGAATAAATAAATAAATAAATAATACATACAAATACGAGATCTTTCCTATACAAAAATATCCATGTTTACAGATTGATACTCTACCAATTTTTCCTACCAAAAATATATTGACTTTTCGATTTATTTTTTTGTTCATATTCTTTCCATTTCCCATAAATATAATTTTGTTCATAAAATTATATAATTAATCCCAACCCCCTATTAATCCCACCCCATACACGCACACACACACATATATATACATATATAAAAATCGATACTTTCGTGTATCGATATTCGTAAAAAAAAATATTAAAAGCAGATGTCTGCGTCGGCATATAAAAATTGAGGGAATTAAATACTGTGCAGACGGACGAAAGGTGACGTATCCCTATCGTGGAAGATCGGGTCTTC
Source organism: Ophioninae sp. B BG-2022a (assembly GCA_030522765.1). Taxonomy (NCBI): domain Eukaryota; kingdom Metazoa; phylum Arthropoda; class Insecta; order Hymenoptera; family Ichneumonidae; species Ophioninae sp. B BG-2022a. The sequence continues at coordinate 3,504 of JAPYZJ010005071.1, forward strand.
ATTTTTTTCGTTATCATTTTTTCTCTCTCTCTCTCGCTCCCCATCCAACCCCCTTCCTGCGACCCTCATGATGCCACAGTTAAATAATGAAGCTCGTTAAATCGCGGATAATCAATCGTCGTCTCGAAACACGTCCAATCTGATTTTCCACGTGATATTGGCTTCGATTACATATATATATATATATATATATATATATATATATATAAATCTTCAAATTAAAAAACGTATTCATACATAATTCGTCAGCTTCGAAATTCCAGACAGCCTGAAATAATGCTCCAAATATCTGGCTGGATACACAATTATAGACACACACCCCCCCTCCCCTCCCCTCGCCACCAAAACTCGAGCAACCCTCGCAACGATTAATTTTATAATCCTATGGAAAATTCAATTAAATCGAAACCCATACGTCGTTTGATTCTTTCTCGTCAATCGTTACCTTGATTCGTCATCCATCTTGATTCGTTTCTCCGATAAAATTTCGACGAAATTATTGGGAATATTGGGAGAATATAAATCAACGTGGTGACGCGATACGAAGGACGGTGAAAATACACGACGAAAGTATCATGTATAGATAACGCTATTGCCATTTTTCCAACTGCAAATTCATTGGGAAAAAGAATTTTTTATATATAGATAGATAGAGGGTGAGTTTTGATTGAATTGAAAAATTTGATTAATTTTAATTAATTAATCTGAATTAATCTTTGTTTTATATCAACAGTTGTTTGGGTTATAAATACTGTATTTTTTAAATTTAAATACTTAAAATACTAGTCGTTAAATAAAAATAAATAAATAAATAACAATAAATGTTTAATTGAAATTAATACTTTAATTTAAATACTAAAAATACTATTTTTGTTTTTTTTTAAGCATTAGTTCTTTATATTTTATATTAACAGCTGTTTGGGTTTGTTCGGGTTAAAACTGTAATATTTAAAAAACAAATACCAGAAATACTACTATTTTCATTTTTTTTTGTAATTAATGCAAATTAATATTTAATTCAAAACAATACTGAAATTTAAATATATACTATAAGAATACTATTTTTTCAAATTTAAATATTGACAAATAAATGACAGATCTATAAATATAATTAAAACAAAAAAAAAATAATGAAAAGCTGACTGATTAATTGTTTCGTTCGAACCCCAGTCTCGTCTTGTTTCCATTTTCTCCTCGAGTTTCGTTCGACACGTGATGGAGATTGTTCTCATTTTCATAAAGAGTGTGATTAAAAGCGGATCAAGGTAATTAATGTACCGGAAGCGAGGAGTTTCTTTATTCAATTTCCACTGGCTTTTTTGGCTCAATTAAAAGGAACAGGCAGGTTGCATATGTGCATACATATATCCATTTATACAAATATATATACATATATATATATATATATATATATCGTTGAAGCTTAATTTCAAATTGAATAAAATAGCAATTAAAATTATTTCGTTTCGCGTTACATCACGAAGGATATTCGTGATCAACGAGACGGAAGTACATCCGATGTGAGGATGAAATATAAAAAAAAAAAAGAAAATGAAAGTAAAGGGGGAGGGGTTTGAGAAAAGAACATATCCGATTAACACGCGTTTCCCCTCTGTTCGGCCATTTTATTGCGAACAAAAAAAAAACTCGCAGGTTGCAAATTAATTTTCAGTGGTGAGAAGTCTCAAACCCCCTCCCCCTCCCCCCACCCTTTAAAATCGTGAGCCACGAAAGTCTCGAGTCGTCCGTTCACACACTGCCTCGTTCTACTAGCCCTGCACCGTAACGCGATCAACCAGCCGGAAGCAAGTTCTTTTCACTTTTTTTTTTCATTTTTTTTTCTCCGTCTCGATCGTTGCTCGGTTCGTTGATTCGTCACACCGATTTTTTACGACGCACTCACCCGTGTTTGGGTTCGTTTCTGTGGTGACGAAAAATTGACGATTTTCGCCAAAAAAGAGAAACGAACTTGGTTTTTTTGGTTTGGGTTTGGGTGGGTTTTGATTGCTAGTTTTGACATTCAGGTTGACATCTGACCTATGGTCCGAGTACACGTTTCAAGGTAAAATTTGTTGCTCTTTCGATTGCCGTTGTCAAAAATAGGGCTTCCTGGATGAAAAATCAAAGTTGAACTTGAAGAGACCTTGAAAATGAGGTTTGATGACAATACGAGTTTCACTATTGGATTCCTCATCGAAAATTATCTAGAGTAGGAATATTGGATTGGATGAATTCACCATTGGATTCATCCTCGAAAACTACCTGAAACTAGGGATATTGGATTTGGATTGGATTGGATGGATCCACCATTGGATTTCTCTTCGAAAATTACCTGGAACTAGGGATATTGGATTTGAATTGGATTGGATGGATCCACTATTGGATTCCTTCTCGAAAATTACCTAAAACTAGGGATATTAGATTTAGATTGGATTGGATGGGATATTGGATGTTGAATTCGAATTTGATTGGATGGATCCACCATTGGATTCCTCCTCGAAAACTACCTGAAACTAGGGATATTGCATTAGATCGATCCACCATTGGATTCCTCCTCGAAAATTACCTAAAACTAGGTATATTGGATTTGAATTGGATTGGATGGATCCACCATTGGATTCATCCTAAAAAATTACCTAAAACTAGGGATATTGGATTTGGATCAAATGGATCCACCATTGGATTCCTTTTCGAAAACTACCCTGACCCAGACCTCCCTAAACTACCCAAAACTAGATCTATTGGATTTAAATTGGATTAGATGAATCCACCATTGGATTCTTCCTCAAAAACTACCCTGACCAAGCCTCCCTAAACTACCCAAGCCTAGATCTATTGGATTTGGATTGTATTAGATGAATCCACCATCGAATTCCTTCTCAAAAACTACCCTAAAACTAGAAATATTCTATTTCCCCAAAAAACAGCCTCAAAATTACCAAGGATTTCCATACTTTTTCTCCACCCTGTATATAAAAATACATATATAGAAATTGAAGTATATAATCCAGTATTGGTCTATAGTCGAGGGATACATTATGCGAACGGCGTACGTAACCGCATATATTTGGCGTGCGCGGACTCTCGCATCACTGACTCGTATAAATAGAAGAGTGATAGGCGTCCTCGTGGTATACGTGTCTACAACGACGACCATTTATATATATATATATATGTATACAAACGAGTATATACACGTAAAGGGGAGGGGGAGGGGGATATAAAGAGAGGCGACGACATGAACGACAGCTCGCGCGTTCAACGCCGTTCCATACAACCCATCCACCATTACTACTACCCCCTCAACCCTCCGAACCCCAACTCTCATCCCTCGACGTGTAACTCCGCCAAATCGATTACGTCGAGTGGAATTAATGAGTCACCAATGGTGTTGCCTCATTTGTTTTCACCTGTATCGTCCTGTCTACTCCTCAGCCTTGCGGGAATTTATTTAAAGGAAAAAAAAAGAAGAAAAAAAAAACAATAATATAACAATAAGAAGATGAGGGTGTGTATCAATTATCGTCGAGGTGACGATCGATTCAAACCGAGTCACGAGGGGACTACATCACGATCAGGCTTACCCTTAGAGACGACCCTCAAACTTCAAAATTACTTCTTTAGTGACTAGGGGATGGTGGCAGGAAAATTTAAAAAATCATAATGGGGAAAATAAAAAAAATAATAAAAAGTATAGAAAAATTAAAGCAGGGAAATTGATTGAGGTGGGGAGTTAGAAAATGGACAATGGTGGCTTTAATTCAACTTTGGACCATTTCTGGATGATAGAATTCAGGAAAATCAGGAAAGCAGGAAAATTTTACAAAATGGAAATCAGGAAAATAAAAAAAATCATAATTAGGAAAGTGAAAAAAATTTTTTTAATTGTACAAATCAAAGCAGGAAAATAAATCGAGGTTGGGAGTTAGGAAATAGACAATGGTAGCTTTCATTCAATTTTGGACCATTTTCGGATGGTAGAATTCAGGAAAGCAAGAAAATAAAAAAAACCCTGACCAGGAAAATAAACAAAAATTAAAAAAAATGTTCACTCAAAGCAGGAAAATAAAAGCGAGGTCAGAGGTTAGGAAATAGGAAAAAGCAGGAAAAAAATTAATAAAAATCAGGAAAATAAAAAAAACCCCAGAGAACCCAAAATGACGAGTTTCACCCCTTATAAAAAATCCTTCAAAGACCCAATATCAGAAATGTATTAAATCAATCATATCCACGCTTCAAGAAATTCAAAAAAATACCCCTAAAGAATTCCCTGGGCGAAAAGTTTGGGTTTTTGGGAATCAATCATCAGACTGCAAAGAGGGATGTTTTACGATAACTTTTTGGGAAGTTGGTCGTCAAGCTTGAATGGAATAACGAGGGGTTTCGATTTATATTAATTATCGACGATTAGCAGTTGAAATTGAGTGCATTATCGTCGTGGAGGGAGGGGGAGGGGGGGAAGGGACGACCAGGGATACCAGTCGACCGTGTGAAATTTTACTTCGGCCCGTCCCGAGTAATTTAATGTTATTGGTCGAATAACGTCATGGGCGAGTGCATATTTATGCAGCTAATTATAATTCATGATAAAACAGAGAGCTGATAATGACGATCGTACGTTTAACCGTGCTCAACACGCTCCAGTTGTATCAGCCACCCTTTTGCGACCCTTCACCCCTTCCCACCCCCTCGTTTCATCCCCATTCTGAAGCCCAAACAGGAACGTCAACCCCCAACCCTTATTGGCGACCCCAAACCTCCCTGGTACGTTTTCCCGTATGCTAACCGTTGATCAGTCGATGAAATCGTGCTCATCTGTTATCTCGTCCCTTTCTCTACCTTTCTCCATATCTCGAACGATTTTTTTTTGAAAAATATTGAAATTTGCAAAATTATTCAACCGATCGATTCATCAATGATCCTCCCTTCCATCCACAGGTTTGGTTCAATTACATTCAGATTTTAATTCGATAGTAATATTTCGGTTTGTTACTGATAACGAAAAATTTATTCGAAGGAACGAGGGTTGGGGTTGGCGGAGGGAAAGGCTTGGTTTGGGTTGTTGATATCAAACTGATAATTGCAACCTTCCCAGTTTTTGGATTTTTCTGTTCTTTGTTTATTTGACAATTTTTCGTCTTGTTTGGGTTAGAGGTTTTTTGATTTCGCGATTTTTCGTCTTTTTTGGTTTTGCTATTATTCAAGTTTTTGTTTTGGTTTTATGATTTTTTCGTCTTTTTTGGGTTTGCCATTTTTCGTACTTTTTTGGTTTCGTGATTTATCGTATTTTTTGGGCTTTGCCATTTTTCGTACTGTTTTGGTTTCGTGATTTATCGTATTTTTTGGCTTTGCCATTTTTCGTACTTTTTTGGTTTCGTAATTTATCGGCTTTGTTTTCGTTTTGCCATTTTTCGTACTTCTTTGGTTTCGTGATTTATCGTCTTTTTTTTTCGTTTTGCCAATTTTCGTACTTTTTTGGTTTCGCTATTATTCTGGTCTTCTTTGGTTTTACAATTTTTCGTCCTTTTTTGGTTTCGTCATTTTTCTTCCATTTTACCCCACACTTCGTATCATCTCCATTTATTTATACCGATAACGAGAAAAATACAAGAAAAAGAAACATTTTTTTTTTCATTCCAAAAACTCAGGGGTTGGTTTTTTATTTCGTATAGGAAAAAGGTAAAAACAGGGGGGAGGTGAAAGATGGAAAAAATGAAATAAAAATGATGGAAGAAACGAAACTGGAAGGAGGCTGTAAAAAATCATCGGGGGAAACGAGTGAGAACGAAACGAGAGGAAAATTAAGGGGTTGCGGAGAAACCCCCCCCCCCTCATAGGAGGGAGGCTTCCCAGACTTCACGCACAATTAATTTTTTCAATAATTCCCAATCGCGGCGATGGGGAGGGTCTCTTAAGAGAGAAAAAGAGAGAGGGGCAAGGGGGGAGTCGAATAGTGGTAAAAAAGAAAATTGAAGACTCGAGACCACGGATTTCATTCTTTTTCTCTGTTTTACCCTCGACTCTTAGTTTTGCCCTTTTTCTGGCTCTTTCTCGTCTTCGTCGCTAATAATTATGCGAGCCTTAATTAATTGACTAATTACTGATCGGTTTACGTCGAGAAAAGGACGAGCGAGTCACAAACATATCTCGATAAATGTGGGTATAGATATATGTGTATGAATATACCTATACATACACCTATGTATTAAAAAATATGTAAAATTAATTTTACATTAATATTATAATTTACAACAATACTTAATTAACAGAAAATTAATTAAATATTTTACTATACCATAAATATTCTATATAATAATATAAATTAATTAAATAATTTATATTAAATCTATTATTTATAATATTTATTGTATATAATCAATTTATAAAACTATATACGTTTGGAGAACGATTTATAATAACTATTTCAGTATTTCTATTGTTAATACATACAACTTCTCAAATTAGAAGAAATAAAAAAGAACATTTAATTAATTTCACGTTAATATTGTTATTTATAACGATATTTGATTAACATAAAATTAATTAAATCTTCTTTTTATATTATAAATATTCTATATAATAATATAAATAAATTGAATAATTTATATTAAATATATTATCTATAATATTTATTCTATATACAGGGTGACTCGCCAAAAAAACTATATTTGCCCATTTAATGAATCAGTGGTTGAATGGCCTTAATTAAGGCCCTATAATTCTATTGGGGCCTTAATTAAGTAACTATAAGCCCTTTTAAACCTCATAGAATGTTTTCCCCATAAAAAGTGATTTTTCTTGTCTCCTGGGCCACCCTGTATATTCACTTCAACCGTCCGCCGTTTAAGGGTAGTTTTCCCGAAGAACTCACCCCCCGCCCCCTCTTATTCCATCCCGGCAATCCAAGAGTCGCCGAGATGTGAAGAAACGCGAATTCGAGGAAATCATTATTTTTGTACTAATCACTCGTGATGGCTGCTCCGGTTTTTTTAAAGCACCGCGTATTAAGTACGAGATTGCCGGTCACCCTCGGCTTCGAGACTCTCGAGCGGCCATTTTTTATCCCGGCACCTCAATTCCCTTGTTACCTCACCTTTCCAAACTCGTTTTCGATTAATCCTCACCTCATCGAGTGTACCAACCTTCGCGTACCGGTATACCCATTTTCGACTCGTTTTCGAACGAATCCAAAAAAACAAAAAAAAAATTCAATCTGATTATTTTTTTTGTTTCTTTAATTGTGAGAAATACAAGTTAAAAATGTTTTCGTGATTACTCCTAGAAGTTCCAGAATTTCGAGATATTCCGTTTTCTAAAATATTTAACGATATCCAATTTTTTTAGAATATTCTAGAATATTTAATTTTCTAGGATAATCCAGAATATTTAGTTTTTCTGATTATTCTAGAATATTTAGTTTTTCTGATTATTCTAGAATATTTAGTTTTTCTGATTGTTCTAGAATATTTAGTTTTTCGGATTATTCTAGAATATTTAGTTTTTCGGATTATTCTAGAATATTTAGTTTTTCTGATTATTCTAGAATATTTAGTTTTTCTGATTATTCTAGAATATTTAGTTTTTCTGATTACTCTAGAATATTTAGTTTTTCGGATTATTCTAGAATATTGAGTTTTACTGATTATTCTAGAATATTTAGTTTTTCTGATTATTCTAGAATATTTGATTTTTTCTGATTATTCTAGAATATTTGATTTTTTCTGATTATTCTAGAATATTTAGTTTTTCGGATTATTCTAGAATATTTAGCTTTTTTGATTATTCTAGAATATTCAGTTTTTCTGATTACTCTAGAATATTTAGTTTTTCGGATTATTCTAGAATATTTAGTTTTTCTTATTATTCTAGAATATTTAGTTTTTCTGATTATTCTAGAATATTTAGTTTTTCTGATTATTCTAGAATATTTAGCTTTTTTGATTATTCTAGAATATTCAGTTTTTCTGATTATTCTAGAATATTTCGTTTTGATGATTATTCTAGAATATTCATTTATCTAGAAAATCTTCGAAATATCACTTTTTTTTTAGAACATCCCAGAATCCTAAATTTTCTAGAATATTAAAAAATCTTCCTTTCCGAAAGATTTTGACGAAGAGAATGGAAATAAAAATAAAGAGAGACAGAGGGATCGTTTTCCTACAACTGTACACGTACATCATTTGAAATAATACCTCGGGTGGGACTCGTTTTTTTTTTCAGTTTTTTTTTTTGTATTTTTTATTTCGCGCTTTACGCCCCGTGCACGGCCAATGAAAGAGCCACTTCGAAGCTTTTGTCGCTCGTAGTACACGACGAGGCTCGAGGGGTAAGTTGAGGGGGTTCGAGGCTCGGCGGGGGTTGGGGGGAGGGGTTGGCGAGACCAGGTACGAAGAACGAGAGAAGACGAGTTCGCGCGGAGAAAACCTTTTTTTTTCTTCCTTTTTTTCCGCTCGACTCTTCGCGACCCTTTTTTTTATTTTTTTTCTTCTTTTTTTTTTACGTTTCCTCTCGTCACTCACGCCGTCACGTCATCGTGTGCGTTTTGCTATTGAGGCACTTGTTCTTTTTTTTTATTTTTTTCTCTTTTTCTTTTTCTCTTTTTCTCTCTCTCTCTCTCTCTTTTTTTTCTCTCTCTCTCTCTCAGGCTCTAGCTAGCGAAGAGTGTGCGCGAGCACAGCACAGTTCACGTTCGATGGGGTTTGGGGGGGGGGGGGGGGGGGGGGGGGGGGGGTGGGGGGTGAGTATCAACCGTCTGAAGTTACCAAACAATAACGATTTTTGTACGGAAACATCGAATTTTTTTCGTCGAGCATAATCACAATAATCCAAACAAACCCAAACAACAACAATGTCAATAATTATAACACTAATGACAATAATGCTGATAACAATGATAATTAAAAATAAAATGTATAAAAAAGGAAACTAAAAGGATGATAATAACAACGAATTGAAAAATGATGTAAAAGAAGTTATATTAAAAATAAGAATAATATGTTAAACATAATAAGAAGAATATTATGTTAAGAATAAGTTATATTATTAAAGAAATATTGTTATTTTTATAAACATATTAATTATTTAAATATAACATATTTGATAAAATTAAATATAAGATATAATAATAATAACATAATATTATATTAATAACATAACATAATAATAATAACAATTATTATTATTATTATTATTAACAACAACAACAGAAATAATAATAACAATTAAAACAGATATATGTTATTAAAAAAATATTATTCATTCTCATTCAAATATATAAATAATTTTAATACAAAAATAAATGTACAAATTAATAGATAATTATAAAGAATCATATTATGATTATTTACAATAAATAACAATATTCATCAACAACTTTTATCAAATAGGTATTTTTATATATTTTCTTTTGTCAACAATTGAAAAGACTGATCATTAAATATAAACATAAATGAACTTAAAAATTCATTAAAATCGTCCAATTTTTATACACGTATCCTAAAATATACTTTAAAAAAACCTTTAAAAAACCTTTAAAACTTAAAAAAAAAACCTTTAAAAAAAAATAATTTAATTGTTAATAACAATATATAAACGGTGAACAAATCTTCACCGTTGTCGTCTTGTCACCCAATCGACTTATTTTTTTTTTTTCTTTTCGTTTTTCAACTTTACACCGCCATCAGGCTCACCGCTGGTCGTTGGCAATAATAAGTCTGTAATTTAGAAGTTGCCCTCGGGCTTTTCACGAAACATTGACACGTTCTCTTTATTCCCGTGTGCGCTTTTGCTCACCTCCGTCGATCGTACGCTTGCCCCCCCCCCCCCGCGCCCCCCCGCCCCCCCCCCCCCCCCCCCCCCCCCCCCCTTGCTCGAAACCCCCTACGTACGTATATTTATATATATACACGGGTGTAGAAAAACTATATACGACTGCCGATCGACTAATTGCTATAATCAACAGGCGGCGCGAATCGGTTCCACAGCCGGTTTCTCGTACACGTGTAAGCGAAATTACACGCGTTTATATATATATATATATTATTATTTTTTTTTTCATGGAGTTTTTTAATATTTATATATTTATATATATTAATGTTTTATTTCTTTGTATACAGTTATTTGTCGAGTTTATTCTCGCAGTCCGTTTCAATTATTTCACAAATTTGTTTGGGTTTGTTTGGGTTCATGAAAAATAATTTTTTTTTTAATATATATATATGTATATTATTTTTTTTTATTTACCCAAACTCACCCAAACCCAAACAAAAAATATTTATGTGTATATATATATATATATATATATATATATATATATATATATATATAATTTTTATTTCATTTTTCATGAACCCAAACAAACCCAAACAAATTTGTATAAAAGTAATTACACGAAATACATATATATATATATATATTTTTTTTTTCGTGTACTCAGGTTTATACATTTTAGTCCATTTTTTTATACAATTAATGTTTTATTTATTGTACTGTAACTTCTAACGATTTAACAACAAACAAAAGAAAAACAGTATAAAATGTAATAAAATTTGATAAAATTTAACATATGTTTATATATTTTTATGATTTATTAATTAAATTTTAAAAACTTTTATTACATTTTATTTTGTTATTTACATATATATAATAAATATAAATAATAATAAAGATATTTTTAAAAAACGTCATCTGTGGCTTTCGAAACCGTTCGAATTCCCACGAGTGTACATATACATCTTATATTCGAAAAAGAAATCGTTCGAAAAATCAGAGATATTTTTTTCGCTCGTTTTCCCGCGAGTCACCCCGTAGAAGTTTATAAAGGGACGGGACGCGTGCATACCACACTGCGATTGCAAGTTATATCTCCAATATTTATGGGCAATATTTCCGATCCAGCTGGCGCTATCGACGTCCTCTTCCCCCCTCTCTTCCCTTTCCTTCCTCCCCTCTTCGTGCTTCAACATGTACGCAATAAAAAAAAAGAATAAAAAAAAAATAAAACAAAAAATCGAAACGAACATGTACCAATGTAATATTACTCGTAGGTATATGTAATATCATAAATTAAATATGGAAATAAATAAAATAAAATAAATATAAATAAAAATAATTTTTATTTATTTTTTAGTAAATTTAATAAATAAGAATATTACACCTTTATTTATTAAATTAAATTATAATTAAAAATTCGTTGAATTAAATGATATAAAAATTGATTAACTTAAAAATAAATTAAATAAATATAAATAAAGTGAATAAAAATCAGTATATATAAAAAAATATGTATAATGGACGTTTCATATCACACACGGATTGTTTTGCACCGTCTCAGTCCAGGAGACGCAGAAACACGAGAGCAATGTATTACGAAACTTTCAGCTCGGAACCAGCCGCGTGCCACCATGCTGCTGCACTATTTTATCCGAAAGTTTTCCACTCTCGGAAAAATTCTTAAATTATGGATTTCGGTGAAGAAACAAAATAACCCCATTCACATATATATATAAATATACATATATATGTTTCTCTCTATAAAAGTATATAAAGTAATATATAGAGTAATATTTATTCATATATATTTAGGGAGAGAGAGAATGGCAATTTGTATACATATATACAGTCATGCTCAAAAGTATTGGACACCCTGTGAGTTTTCCATACGGATTTTGAAATCGTGTCTCTCAATTCGATCTATTTTCGATTCGAATCAATATTCGATCTATCGATTCGAAAAAGTTGAGATTTATTTTTAATCCCTTTTCTCGAATTTAATTTTTTATTTCGCATTTTTTTTATTGAAAAAAAGAAGAGATTTGAAAAAAAGACTCGTTTTCAAAAACGCAAACAAACCCAAACAAAAAAGCTACCGATTCGAGGAAATAATGAAAATAATAATAATACTATTAACAAAAACAATAATAATAATGATTCGGATTAATAAAGCGAATTATTATTATTTGTTGTTTTTGTTATTATTATCATTATTATTATTATTGACCTTTGCAAAATCGAAGTTCTGCTCCAAAACGTTACCTTTTTTGTTGCTCGTTTGGGTTTGTTTGGGTTTTTAAAAACGATACTTTTTTTGAATAAAAAAAAATATTATTTTTTTTTAATTGCCAATAATTCTAATAAAAACAAAAAAATATATAAAACCATTGCACGACGCAAAATAATGGTTAAAAGTGCTTTCGAGGCTTCATTTGCAGAAATGGAGACAAAAATAATTATTTTTTGCTCGAAATTTTTCATATAAACGATTCTCAACAAACAAACCCTCGCTCTCTCTTTTTCTCTCTCTCTCTCTCTATTTTTCTTTGTTTCTCGTTCCAACTTAGTTATTCTTTGAAACCGCACCACCCCCGTTGGGCCTCGCGAAAGGGTGCTCACCGGGACTTTCCTCCCGCGCATTTACGTAACCCGTTCGAGCAGAACCAACTACAATAATCGTTGAAACTAATGTTCCTTTCTCGGCCCTTCACTGAGGCACAATATACCGGGGTGGCCTGCTCGTACAGTAAGAGGTTAACGATTTTATATATACACGCATACATACATATATATATATATTTATATATATAAGGGCTCGTTTCACTTCGACAAAGAAAAGTACCATTTGTTTTCCCATCATCAGGAGCCTTCAATTCCAACTCGTGTATAGCTATAAATATTATACCTTCGTATTCAATTTTTCCACCAATTTCCATTGAAATTCAACAAACTTTCATTTTATTTACATCGAACCCAAACAAAGTTACCAAAAAGTACGAAACTATCGATCTTTGAATCGTAGAATCTTTTTTTGTCAATTTTATTTTTCAATATTTTGATTATTTGACTTGTTCAAAAAATCGTATGTTTGGATTTTTCGAAAATAATAATAATAATCATTATTATATATTATTAAAATATTAAAAAAAATGATAAAATAATAAAATAAATTAACTGTTGAATATATATAATATACAAACAAAATAATAATATATCAACAAAAAATTCTAAAATACAGAAATCATATTAATATCAATTATTATTGTAAAAAAATTATTTTATTTACAAAAATAATAATAATTCTCCCCAAAATAATTCACTCGTCAGTCTAGCCCTCCTGCCCCCTTCTCTTTAACTACAAAAAAAAAAAAAACATCCCAAAATGACACGACGAAAAAACGAAAAAACGAAAAAAAAAAAAAAAAAACGGAATGTGGCGAGACAAGTATTTCCCATTCCGGTCTCGTTCTTTTATTTCCGCTACGTTCACCGCGAATGCTCCGTTGCTGCGAGCAAGAGAGAAAGAGAAAAAGAGAAAGAGAGAGAGAGAGAGAGAGAGAGAAAAGTACACGAGAGGACTCGCGAGACTCCTTGTTGCCTGATATCCTCGAAAGTACAGAGAATTCCTCTGGATAACGAGGGGTGGCCAAGAGGGGATTTTCCCGGAGCGGGGGGGGGGGGGGGGGAGGGGGGGGTTTTCCGGGGGGGGGGGGGGGGGGGGGAAAGGGGCAGGAAAATAAGGGAAGGATGAAGACCGGAACCCAGAGATACTCGAGGAGGGAAAGAGGACGTTTGGCGAATCCAGCCGAGATCGAGTAACGTACAGACGCTGACGTAAACCGTAACGATAACGATTATGGGAGCAGTTACCCCTCACTCTGCCCCTCTTTCTCTTCGGAAGATTCTCCCCCCTCCCCCCCACCCCCCTCGCAATTTCCACTATATTCTTTCGGAACGATTACATTCTTGAAATTTATTGCCAGTAATAACGTTCCACCTTTATTATTATTGATATTATTATTACTATTATTATTATCATTATTATCATTATTGTCATTATTATTATTATTATTATTGTAGTCATCGTCGTTATTAATATTATCATCATTGTGAACCACTGGGACTACTCCGCTACTTCACTGACTGCCACGGTAATTACAATTATTTTTGTTATTATTATTATTATTATTATTATTGTTATTATTATTAGTGCTAGTGCCATTATTATTGTTATTGTTATTAATATTAGTGCTGGTGCCATTATTATTGTTATTATTATTGTTATCATAATTTCTGTAATAATGATACGTTGGGAGGACACACCGGTATAACGAGGAAAAAAATATTTTAATAATACGACCCATCCGAGGTACGCGCGCGGTCGTAATACTCTACGCTAACCAAGCACGAAGACGTAGGTACACTCGGAGTTCGCTTGGATTACTGTGAAGCGTAGACATTATTTTGTTTTTTTTTTTTTTGTTTTTTTTTTTCTAATTTTTTGTTGGGGTTGTTTGGGTTTGTTTGGGTTACTAAATCAGGTTACTTGATTGAGTAAAAAAATCAGAATTAATGAAATCGTGGTTAGTCTTTTTTTAATACGAGATTTTTTTTAGTTTGTTTGGGTTTGTTTGGGTTACCGCGAATCGTGGACGTTTTTTTTTTTAATCCAATTTTTTTTGGTTTTTTTGGGTTACCGCGAATCGTGGACGTTTTATTTTTAATCCAATTCTTTTTTGGCAACGTTTGGGTTCGTTTGGGTTACTACGAAACATGAACATTATTTTTTTAATCCAAATTTTTTTGGGCTCGTTTGGGTTCGTTTGGGTCGAAGAATTAAACCCTGAGGAAAATTCCGTTTCGTAAAAGTGCCCACGCGGTACGGACAAAAGTGGGATGGTTCTCTGGCATCGAGGGATTAAGGGGTTGACCATAGGGGTTGCGAGAACAGCCAAATCGCGAGAGGACATTCTAATGGGAATTTATTGGAATTTACAGATGCAAGCGATTTTTGCTCGCCGGAGGGAAGGAATGGTTGAAGATAAAAATGGACAATATATATATATATATATATTAAACTACATATATATATATATTAAACTACACATATATATATATATATTAAACTACATATATGTAATTAGCTTTTGTTCTGTATACATATATACATATATATATATATATATATACACACATTTATACATAGTCGAACCCAGACGTTGGAGTTTCTCTCCGTTCGGCTGGTAATTACGAGATTAGCGGTAATAACTCGAGTTCATTCGACGATGTGGCCCTCGGATACACGAAGGTCCCTGTACTATGAGAGAGAGGCAGAGAGAAACAAATAAGTAAAAAAAAAAAAAAAAAAAAAAAAAAAAAAAAAAAAAAAAAAAAAAAAACAAAAAAAAAAAGAAGAAATAATATTTCGCGGCGAGGGTAATTAGGAATAATTGCTTGATTGGCCGGGCGCGGA
Organism: Ophioninae sp. B BG-2022a; assembly: GCA_030522765.1. NCBI lineage: Eukaryota > Metazoa > Arthropoda > Insecta > Hymenoptera > Ichneumonidae > Ophioninae sp. B BG-2022a. Next base: position 18,751 of record JAPYZJ010005071.1, read on the forward strand.
AATCGGTATAATTCACGTCGAGCCGCACCACGAATGAACGATACATCAATACTGTGTATGAGTTCATATATATATATATGTACAGGGTGTCCTACGACGGAATGTCATACGTGGAATGGGGGGTTGGGGGTGAAATTCTCAGTCGATATAAATTATTATTAATTTTTTAAGGCAGCCGATCAGACGGTCTATGTTGGTGTATTTTTATACCTTGGAAAGAAATCCACTATTTGATTTGCCTTGAACTCTCCATTTGTAGGGAAAAATGTCGAAAAAAATATTCTAGAATCGTTTTTTTGCATTTTCCTAGTCTAATTTTGTACTTTCGGTAAAAACTTGGGCATATTCGTAATCAGCGGAAAATTTGCGATTAATTAGACCGTTTTGAGAGTTTAAAAACGAAAAAAATATTTTTTGACTTCCCTGGCCAATTTTCCGGAATCTCGAAAATCACGAGATTTCAAAAGGTCGTAGAGTGAGATTCTTTTATGCTATTGAGATTCATAGGGGGTGTTTGGAAAAGGTTTTTGCCTGACTTAAATAATGGCGTTGGATTCACATCGATATCTAGAATAGTTTTCTCGGAAAGTCCAGTTGAAAAATGGCAAAAAAAGAGGCAAAGGGGTATGTATGGAAAAATTGGCAAAAATCGATGGTCCAACTTTGAAATT
>JAPYZJ010005072.1:0-13285 GCA_030522765.1 Ophioninae sp. B BG-2022a
CAAAGAGAAATGGCCACAATTCAACGAAAGACATGACAAGGTGATACTGCAGCATGACAATGCCCGACCCCATGTTGCAAATGTCGTGAAAAAGTACTTGAAAACGCTGAAATAGGAGGTTCTATCCCACCCGCCGTACTCTCCAGACATTGCCCCTTCCGACTATCACTTGTTCCGGTCAATGGCACACGATTTGGCTGACCGGCACTTCGGTACTTACGAAGAAGTCATAAATTGGGTCGATTCCTAGATTGCCTCCAAGGACCAAGACTTTTATCGGCGCGGGATTCGAATGCTATTTGAAAGATGGGCCGAGGTCGTAACTAGCGACGGGTAGTACTTTGATTAAAAAATATGTAGCCACTTTTTTTATAATGAAGCCTGAAACTTTTGAAAAAAAAACGGTCACTGCAAGGGGTATTCCTTACATATCCGGCGAAAATAGCAGGTGTGTTAGGACTTCCCGTTCTATCGTTTCCTAGTCTGTTTTCATAGGCTGTTCAAGTTACCGCCATTTTAGGTACTTTAAATGATCCGTAATGATTTCGACAGATTGGAACAGCTGATTTCATCAACCACAGAGGAAGTTTTTGGTGTCCCAATTATGTTTTAATCGATGAAGACTAATCGCTATAAATTCGCGAAAGCAATCGATGAATTTCAGTACTTTTTGGGGAAGTGAAAAAGAATGGTAAAACTTCTCGCAAGGGCTGGTTTGTTGGCACGTGATTTGACAGGTTCAGTTTGATTACTATTACTTTTTGACTACAGTTGACCTGGCATCTTGGTTTGGGTTGTTGAATTACCAGAAGGCTCAAAATCCCGAATTTGAAAATTTCGAAACTACAAATTTTGTAAGTTTCTGGGTTTGTTTGGGTTTGTTTGAAATCAAGGGTTTAAAATCAAACTAACGTACCCAAACAAATTTCGCGCTTTTGCTGGCACGACCTTTAGGAAATTTGTAGTTTTTTGTCATTTGTAATTTGAAATTTGTAATTTTAGGAAATTCGTGTTTCCTACCCAACCCCGGGTTGTCAGTTAGGTAAATTCCCTATTTATAGTATAGTTTTAGTTTTATTATTATAATTCTCACCATTTAAACTTGAGGAGTTTTCGAATTGGAAAGTGCGCACTCTTGACCGGACTCTAGGGATTTTTCACGCACTTTGATCATCCAGGCTAGGTTTCAAGTCTGCATCAGGCACTGAGAGCCACTGGTGTGCAACTGTATGGTAGTGCAGATAAGGTATCGCTTGTGAGTCGAGCAGACCCGATAGCGCTTCGGAGCTTTCAAACGTAGCTGCGGACGTAGAATACGTGTGTGCCTTGAAGATCACGGAGGGGGAATAACGAGTGAGACCGAAGGCATTCGTGGTGCAACGGAAAGCGAGAAAGAAGATTGCTATGAGGCTGAGCCCTCGTCATATTTTACTTCGCTGATTGACGCTGATTTTTTTTTATACGTATGCGCTACTGAATTGAAATCTGGCGTGTAGTCGTACAGATATCGAAATTGGATTTCCATTTGTTACCGAGTCTTTCGTGTCGGGGTTGAGTAGAAAACAACGAACTTCGATTCACCAATAAGCTCGAAATCCCGAAACTACAAATTTCCCAAAGGTCATGCCAGCAAAAGCACAACATTTGTTTGGGTTTGTTTGGGTTCGTTAGTTGGATTTTAAACTCTTGATTTTAAAGAAACCCAAACAAACACAAAAATTTACAAAATTTGTAGCTTTGGAATAATCAAATTCTGGTCATTCGAAGTTCGGGTTTCCTACCCCACCTCTTCGTGTCAAAACCCTTTCCACGTTTTATCTGGACAACAATTTTTCGGAATTGTTTACTGGTTTCATTTTTTAGTTCAATGGTGATTCTCATCAGGACCTAATAAGAAAAAACACCAAAACGTGCAGTCTTATTGTTCTCCATGAATTAATAAACAGTACCTCACTTGCGATTCTACAATATGATAAAACGGACTACACTTAACTAGTTTTTTTTACATGGAACAGACCAGGAATATCGCAAAATATTTTTCTCACAGAACATTGGCATTTCCTGAATATGAAATTCCAAATACGATCTATTTCGTAAATATGAACGCCTGAATATGATCTATCATTAAACAATACTTTTCGTGACATCGAAGATAATAATAATTATTAAATAATACTTTTTGCGTCATCAGTAATATGATGATAATCGATGTCTGACAATGCAATTATAAAGAATAAATAGTGATGATTGACAAAAACGAAAATGACTGATGTAACGGAAGATATTTATACAATGGGGAATTCAATGAAGGATATTGACGAAACAATGAGGATACTCCCAGTTTTACCACTTTAAGGGTTCCAAAAACGCTGAAACGCGTCATTTTTCATTTGCTTGGTTGTTCCCGGTTATTTCCTGATTGATTCCCTGCAACTCTCTTGGACACTCACCGTTTGTTTTCCTGACCATTCCTGATCAGTTCTCCATAAATTCAGCCTAGAGCTTTTAAATCGCCTGTTCCTGCAAGCCTGATCAGACCTCCGTATCATTCATAGAAGACAAATCAAGAGCACCACTTTTTTCCTAACCACCATAAGCACCACCGACCAATCAAATTCCTAACCAATCAAAAGCACCACTTTTTTCGAAATTTCTATACGAGGATTCTGGATGTTGAAAAATTGCTCAGTCACGATCCCCTTGACCAACGAAAGCACAGCGTAACAGTATTGACTGCCCGGAGGTTTGCCTTCTTATAGATATATACGCGTGTGTATATACACTCGCGAGCAAAATTATGGAATCACTTACTTGGAATTGATTCCCCGCGATCTTGAGTACTTAATATCCAGTTAAGAATACTAAAAATGGTACCATTTGAAAGGTTAAACTGTTAACTTTAAATTGATACCAAACTCATTCAAATCACGCCATTATTTAAGAAGTTATCCCGGATTACGTGAAAAAGTAAGAAAAAAGATGTGTTTCAATTAGGTCAATGAAGAACCGTTTTCGAGCAGTTATCAGGGCGAGGGGAGGGAACACAAAATATTGAATCTTAATTTTAAAGCCAAATAAAATGTTATTAATGAATTTTTGTTGTTTTCTTCATTCATTACTTTTCCATTATTCTTATGTTTTCCGAACTCCTTCACACAATCCGATATATCTCCTTAAATACTGGAGTGATTCAAATGAATTTGGTACCAATTTAAAGTTGACAGTTTAACCTTTCAAATGGTACCATTTTTTAAATTATTCTTAACTATTTATTAAGTACTCAAGATCGCACTGTATCAATTCCAATAAGTGATTCCATACTTTTGCTCGCGAGTGTAGTAAAGTGTACAGTGACTCCACATTGATAGGGTAATCTCTGCGGCCGGAGATTAGCCAAGGACGCTGAGATAAACCTACTCCGAGAGGGAAAACGTTACCAACGATAAGTACGATAGGTATACACATGTATATCGTATTGCACAGTACTATCGGTGTTTCACGAGTTAACGACACCACCTCGCTAACGCGGAAAGGGTCGTAACTCTCAAACGCAACAACGTTACCACTAATCTTCCCCGAACGCCGCAGAATTCGCCAACAATTGTACCAAGTTCAAAAGACCCGAGTATCTTTCGCCGCAACGACCAGCGATAAGCGACATCACGTGTCGACTCTCGCATCGAATAATCAACGCCTCTTGTGATAAAGTTAAATATAGTTGCGCGCATCCCTCGATACAACAGGATGATCATGAAAGAATTGGCGATTCTCCAACGAAAAGACGATTTCTTTTAAAAATTTCGAAACTCTATCCAAAATCTTCACTTTGGTTCAAGGTTGCAGTCCTATTACGTAAATGTTCCTTAGTTTTCGATTAATTCCTCATTCGTTTGTGGGGTTATTAATAATGGATTTTTAACATGGTTTTTGTATTCATCGAGCTTTTTATTCGTTAATAGCTGTGCAGATTTTTTTTAATAGTCGTGTAGTATCGTTAACTTCTCCAATACTGTCACTTTCACTCTTGTCACGTTTTTAAGTTTGCCCGAGATCCGGAGAGTCTTTTTGAAAATGTACTTTTTCAAATTGGGATATGCACTAGGCAATGGGTATATATTCCAATCGTAGGTAGAATTGTTGACACTTTGCAACAGGTTTTAGATTGGAGAATTACGGGTTTAAGAGAGAGAGAGAGAGAGAGTGAGAGAGCATGATGAAAAATTTGTGGGAAAAAAATAAAATAAAAGATAAATAAATTATAGGTTAATGAAAAAGAAAAAGACGAAATACTTCAAATTTTTTTTTCAAATATATGACGTTTTTTAAAATCGACTACAAAATGTGATGTAATTTTTCCTAGCTCCGTGCAGATTTATAACCCCATACAGATGCTCCTAAAAATTTGTGATTGTGAATTTTGAATAGTTATGAAAATACTTGTAAGATTGAAAACAAAAAACGTGGGTCGTATACAATGGATACTTGATGGAACACTACACCAGTTATAGAGCTAAAAAAATTATGTTAAGCTTTTCAAAAAATCCATTTTAGGGGGGCGACCGTAAAACACCCGAAGGGTATAACGGGATGGAATAATAATAATAATAATAATAATAATCAAAAAATCCATTTTGAAAACGTGACGCACAAAACATTTTTTAAAATTTAATTGATTTTGAAAAACGCGATTCACAAATAATGGACTGAACGATAAAACTTCCGCATTATTTTTCAAGCAGTTCTGGGCTACAACTGGAGAAGAGGTTCATTCCGTTGGGCTCGTCCCTTCAGGGTTGGCAAACTACGATTCTCCCGTTCTTACACGGTTAATAAAGTTTTGTGTACTTTTTTTTCGGATTTTTCTTTGGTTTCCGTTGATCCGGGAGTTCGCGGGTTGTTGGCAGCTGAACAACCCGCGCGCATAACACGTCCCGAGACTCGTACGGCGTACCCTCTTTCTCTCTTTTTTTTGTTTGATAAGAGCCAGTATTTTCCCAGGCGTGCCGGAGCGGAAACGAGGGACTGTGTCCGCGATCTTTCTCCCGTCGGGCCTGCCAGGTTCGCGTCGTTTCGTCCTTATGCGGGTGCCTTATCGCAATTTACAAAAAAGGAAAGAGGAGGACAAAAAACGTAAAAGAAAAAAAAAAGAAAGAAAAAAATGAAACGCTAACAAATACGGTGGAACGGCCTACTTCGGTAGCCTAGAGTGCTGACGTCCATGCTAATTGCTACGTCCGTTAAGGTGTCACTGGAAAACTAATTTTTCTTCACCTTAATCTCCTCCCTCGTTCGCGAACTCGTTTCGGACTCGTTTCGGCATGTCCGAGCCTCTTTTATGACCATTATCGATGAGTTTGCCGGATGAATTTTTATTTCAGTCGACGAGCTCGTTTACCGCGTTTTCGAAGAGTGATAAATTTCGGGTCTCGTTAACTCATTTTCCGAAACGATATTTCCATTTTTAACGCCCTAGGTACCGGTCAAGGTCACCACTTTTGGTGACCTTGACTTTTGGTGACGGAGCTTTCATTTTCATTTTTAGTTTCGGAAGGTGCCACTTTAGCAGTAACTCTCTCGTGATAATATATCATATGGTACAGCTTCTAGTTCTCTCTAAGTCTCGCTCGAGACTACCTAATGCTAGTAATTTTGTGCACGAAAATTCTTACTTGACCCAATTTGTATAGATTACACTCCTTTTTGAAGAATAATCATGAAGAATGAACTTTAGACAAAAATAAAATTAATAAAATACTGATAATGTGATTTTACCTAATGTTAGGAATTTTCTGCACGAAAATTCTTACTTAACCCAATTTGTATAGATTACACTCCTTTTTGAAGAATAATCATGAAGAATGAACTTTAGACAAAAATAAAATGAATAAAATACTGATGAAGTGATTTAACACGATGATTTGATGATCACGATCGAACATCAATTTTTGATAAAAATAAAATGAATAAAGTAGTGATAAAATCTACTTTACTATCTAAAATGAATTTTTAAACTTAGCCTAATCAATCGTTTGATACTAAATCTTGACGATATATCTTCAGGATTTTTTCGCGATTTGCGAAATTCATGAATTTGTAACAACTGAATCATTGAGTGAAAATTTTTAAATAATTCGTTTATTATTACGAATATTCAATTAATAATTACCGTTATTAAAGTTATCGAGAATTTTGATGATTTTTTAATACTAAATTAAATTATATAAAAATACTAAATTATTTACGGAGAAGCTCTGAAATAATTCGTGTAGGTATTATTACGAATGTTCAATCAATAGTTATTATCATTTAAATTATCAAGAATTTTGACGATTTTTTAATACCCATTCAGTCATATGTTAAAGTGATAGTGGAATAAAAAATGTTTATTTAACCAGCGTTATTATTACCGATTGGTTCATTGGGAATTCTCTGGGTAACAGTAGCTATTAAGTCTGCGAGTATAGGACTCACTCGGAACCAAGATAGCGACGCTAATGAATTCGGTGCCGCTGATTAATTAGCCATTCCAGTGTGCTTCGTGAGAACGACGGGACGTGGACGCAAAAATTCGAGAAATTTGTGGGAAAAACTAAATCACTCGCGAATACATAAACGCTCGTAAAATTCAAACCTCATAGCTTTCAAACTGACCCCCATAATGCCTGCTTTTCGAAAATGTTTTTTTTTTACGAAAGTCTTCATAAAATAGTGAAAACAATTGCAAAAAATTTTTAAAATAAACAAAATTAACTAATGGTCTCTTTTTTTAAAGATTTTATCGCTGAATCATAAAACAACGGTTATTTAAAGTTCAGCATGCGATTTTACAAAGTGTAAAAATCATGAAAAACTGATATTTCCATTAAGACGTAAAAGTTACAAAAACAAAAAAATGACAAAAGATTAACTAAAAAAGCAAAATGGAGCTGGTTTTTTGTCTGTTTCGAAACCCCCATTTGATGCGATGTGATAACACGTAATGACCATCCTATTTAGACATTTATTCTAGAAAACAACTTTTTTTGAATCCTGATTAGATTAAGAGTTCATTGATTATGCAAAACCGGAAGTAAAATGAACTGCTGCCGGAAATTATCTTTCGTTCCTTACCAACTCAAAATCCCTAGCGACAAATCCAACAAACTCGAAAGAAAATCGACGATCCACATCATGGGTTACGAGGGGAAGGCAGCTGGGGATCCTTCGAGGTATGGCCCCGCAAAAATGAAAAATATGGTTACCACATTGCCTGTTGCGGTTTGAGTTACCGCCTATAGTCCGCTAATGTGAAATTTCACGGTAACAAAACGGACAATTAACCGGGCACGAGACTTCGTCCGATAGGAGAGTCTGGAACGATCCCTTGGGTGCAATTTTCGTCTCGTGTATAATAGAGTAGAGGAGTATCCCGGAACCGCCTACCGGGAAGTTCCGCAAGCGCCGCTGGCTCAAAATATCCAAAAACGTGTTTATTAAACGGGAAAATGGTCCGAAACGATAAATAGGTTCTGGTTTTCGTTTTTTTTTTTGGTCTCCGACGAAATCACGAAAAATATATTTTCGTGTTCGTATTTCGGATGAATACAATCTGATTTACTTTGTCATAGTTGACAAATTGATAATTCATTAAATCGATAATAATCAGATATCGATAAAATCTGTTCAATGATTTTTTATAGAATTATTTTGTGTATTTCAAAAATATATTTTTGATATATTTTATATATTTTTTAATCCTTTTTGTTTAAATATAACAATAAAATAGATAATCAAATAAAAAATTGAATTAAAAAAAGCATTCCAACATTGATCAAGCTGATATTTGGCACAGATCTTCTTTTTAATATTCTAAATGTAACCCTTAGAAAAGTTTTTGGAAACTAGCAATAGATTTCGAGATATTGGATTTTGAAAGCTTTGTTTGTTTCGTTGCGCTCATAGTATTTCGAAAAAAAAATGTTAAAAACCCAAACAAACTTAAACTAACATCAAATCATCGAAATAACCCGAAATAACGACGAGTACATTTTGAGAACTATTGCTGGACAGTCCTTTTCATTACTGATTGATTAAATTTCTGACTTTTAATTCCTAATCATCTGGTCTTAATTAAAACTGGTGTTAGTGGGATTCAACACCTGATAATCGATCTGTGTTCCCTTCGAAGCTTCTAAGTAGAAACAAAACTGATATTGATTAGATTTAAAGCCTAATCAACGATCTACGTTCTACGTTCTTCTAAGTAGAAACAAAACTGGTTTTTATTGGATTTGAAGCTTAATCAACGATCTACGTTTTATTGAACACTTTTGAGTAGAAACAAATCTGGTGTTGATTGGATTCAAAGTCTGATCATCGATCCATGATCCAGCAAAAGGTTCTTTCAAGAACAGAACCGGTGTCGAGTTTTTCAACAACAAAAATGTACGACATCCGGAATAAAATATTTATCTAGAATGAAAGATAGGGTAACCTGGTCTAGGAGTACGCATTCGATAAGAGTACCAAAATTCACCAAAAGCTGTGAATTTTTTGACGATGCGCGGCTAACTTCAGTCGTATTTTGATGTAACCTGCATTTAGAGGAGCTGGGTAAAAAAAGAATCAAATCCGGCAGAAAACGCAGAAATTACGTAAGTTCAAAGACTTTCGCTCAAATTTGCTAAATATTTTGACCATTCCGAAAGTATTTTCGAGACGAGAATGCAATTATTTGGTAAAAATGAAATAAACTGTGAAGTTTTCAAAGACGATGCCGATGTACGTCGAATTTCGCTCGTACTCGCGTACTCTTATCCAATAGTACTTGTAAGATTACGCAATTCCAATTTCTGATTATTTTTGTTATTTTGTTATTTTTGTTATTTTTGTTATTTTTGTTTTGTTATTTTGTTTTTGTTATTTTTGTTATTTTGTTATTTTATTTTTATTTTGTTATTTTATTATTTTGTTATTTTATTTTTTATTTTTGTTATTTTTGTTATTTTGTTTTGTTATTTTTGTTATTTTGAGTGATATTTTTTAATTTTGTTTTTTTTTTATGTTACTTTATGAAAGATGTTTAAATTGCAAACGTAATAAATGCCTATTTGATTTCCTAGACTTCATATTTATTTTTTTCGAATATTTTGAATCTTAAGTGGGTACTCCTAGACCAGATTACTCTATGCTTTAGATGGGTGGGTAAATGAGTCCGGTACCGCAAAAATGTTTAAGGGGCATGTACATCGATCGATTAGCGACAACGTCGCGGCTTTACACAAAAGATAAAATACAACTTGAAAAAACTGAGGATAATCGAAATATCCATACTCTCGAGATACCCATACGAGAAAGCGTGTGCCTCGTTCTTCCCCGAGGAATTGGAGAAAAAAAAAAGTTCGAACGCCCCGTGGATACACGCGTGTGCGTTCACGCCCCCATAAGAATCTTCGGTCGTTGCGACGAGAGTTCTCGAGCTAGAGTTGTATCTCTGTCATATACTCGACCGCGGAACCCATCAGGCTTCACCAGACGTTGGTCGTATGCGCAGCCTGTCAAAACAAATAATCGGCCAGCTTCATGTGCCCGCGTGTATTTTCATGCTACTGCACTTTTGCACAAAGAAAGAGAGAGAGAGAGAGGGACCTCTTTTTCTCCTCCTCGTCGTTTACACGCCCTCCAATTTTCTCCTCCTTCGAATTATCGCTTCTGTTGTGACGAACCTTCGGGATCATTAATCAACCGCTTCTCGTTCGATTTATTCAAACCTCAAGAAGCAATGCATTTTTCGTCCGTTTCCATCACACGCTATCTCGAAAGATACCATCCCAGAAAACTACCACGGTCGCCAACCGTCAATCGTCGGTAAACAAAAACACCAAAGTCATTTTATGAACGAAAACTCGTTATTTTTCTGCTTCGACAAACTGACCGGCATGGTCGCAACTATGATTTCGAGTCGTCGGGTCAAGTGTGGGTACTTTGTAATTTCAAGAGTCGACAGACTTGTATGATAGAAGTGAGTTTAATTATATCACACTTTTATTGTAATGGAATATAATATCGTTGTTTAGTAAATTATAATAATTATAATATTTTATTTAATTATACACAAAATATTATAGTTATAATAATTTTAATAGTTCATTATTATATATTGAAAAATATAGTCATAATAAATAATTTTTATAATTATTATAGTATATTTTTAATCGTAATATAATATAATAAAACAATCATCATCAAATCATACATTAACCCTTTTTTTTTAAATAAACGTTAATCTTTTCCGTAAAGCTTCGAAATTTTCTTAATTTTCCTAGATTAAACATTTATCAATCTAGCCGTCAATAATTATTAATATTACCTATTAATAGACTATAATAAATAGTCCATTATAATCTATAAATTATAATCTACGATTAATAGATTTTTATACTAATTATTATTAAGGCTAATAATTATTGCTATTAATTAGCATAACTGTTAATAATAACTAGTTTCATAAACAGGAATTGCTTCGACTAACGCTAACGCTTCAAAAATGGAACGAATGTTTCCTCGTTTCGCCTTCGTTATTTCCCGGGACGAATATCGCGGTATTTTTTTAATGGCGAACGTTGCCATTTGAAAAAGAAAAAAAAGTGTTCGGAGTGCGGGAAGGTTGAATACTTGAACAGGTGGACACTTTGGCTGGTACGATCAATAGGATTTCTCGATAGGAAAATGTGATGAATCAGGCGAAAGGATTGGAGGCGTATACTGCCCTATATTGTAGGCAGCTATTCGATTGCTTCCATTTAAGTGTATTACGTGTACAAGTGCATACGTGTCGTATATACGTGTACGTATACGTCTAGGTGAATATATGTTCGTCTGCAGTCATTATAACGAACTGCCGTGCAATATTTTACGAGTTCCATAAGGAAACGTCACGTTTGCTCTCTCTTTTTTTTTCTCTTTCTCTCTTTCTGCGTTTCTCTTCTTTTCACTCTCGTTATTGTTTCGCGTTGGGTACACGCTGCGAAAAATAAAAGCAAAAAGTTCCTGGAGCTATTCTGCGAAATAGGTTCTTAACGAACATACCCGAGTCTACCCACTATGAGTGAACCCTGGAGACATCCACGTTTCGATATATTTCGTCATTCATGGAAGGTCATACAAAATCGACGTTGTTTCAGTTCTTCTACACAATTTCGTCACTCAAACTTGGCCAAACCCAAACAAATCCAAATAAACTCGACATTAAACCAATTTTTCGTACGAAAAACGATATAAAATGAAAATCTTTTTTCCAATCGAAAATAAATGGCGAACTGTGTTGCCCAATATTTTCGGCATGGCCAATTAGAGTTCAGGGAAAAAGAGTTTCGTATTAAAGAGGTTAGGAAAATATTACAACTTTTTTTAATTTAATGTGGTACGTTAAAGATGATAATAGGAAACACCATATTTGAATCGGTATTGAAACGCTATATTTGGATATACTATTGGGATAACAGTACGCGTTGAATTAATTGGGTCCGGCGTAATGTTGGCGCCTGAAAGACAATTCGATTATCAGCGATACGAGTTTTTTTTTTGTATTCAGAAATTTTCATTGTCAATGAGGATATTGTCCAAACAAAATAACGACGTTGCAAGACCATTAGGTGGAAGTAGCTCTAGTAATTACCAAGACTCATTTTGAAAGATAAGATTGTATACAGGGTGTCCCAATTAAGAATGTCTTTCTTGAAATGGGAGATTGGGGATGAAAGTCTGAGGCGATTGATATAAGCATGTACGGTTCTCGGATCAACCCCTGAATTGTTATTAATTTTGAAAGGCAGCTAATCAGACGCTCTTGTTCAGTGGGCTTAGCCTCGAAATAATTATTATATTTAGACGTTTAGTGACATATCGCAGGTCCATGACGATGTATTTTTATACCTTGAAGACAAATCCACAATTTAATTTGCCTTGAACTCTCCATTTCTAGGGAAAAATATCGAAAAAAAATTCTAGAAAGGTTTCTCGCAGTTCCCAATCTAATTTTCCACTTTCGGCAAAATTTCGGGCATATTCGTAATCAGCAGAAAATTTTCGCTTAAACAGACCCTTTTAAGAGCTTAAAAACCGAAAAAAATATTTTTCGACTTTCCCGGCCACTTTTCCGAAATCTGAAAAATCACGATATTTCAAAAGGTCGTAGAGCGGGATTTTTCTGTGCGATTGAGATTCATTGGGTGGGTTTGGAAAAGGTTTTTGCCTGACTTAAATAAAGCGTTGGATTCGTATAGATATCGCATATAGTTTTCCCGGAAAATCCACTCGAAAAACCGCAAGAAAAGAGGCAAAGGGTCATGTATGGAAAAATTGGCAAAAATCGATGGTCCAACTTTGAAATTCTGCCAAAAATCGAAAAATCATCGGATCACAATAATTAAAAAAGCATTTTGAAGAGAAAATCATAACGAAGAGATTGAGCACACAGTGGAGTGCCAAATCCTAAAGGAAAAAAAGTTATCGATGATTTAGTGAAAAAACTTTTTTCGACCTGAAATTCAAAAAAATTTAGAATTTTGAATATTTTTTCAAATAGTCTCTTTTTATGTAATTTGATCCCCTGAGCACGAATCTACTATTAAATTTCCCCAAAACCCAAAATTTTCATTGAAAAATCGAAAAAAAACTTCTAAAAACAGGATTTTTCACGATTTTTTCATGAAAATTTTAGGTTTCGGGGGAAATTAATGGTAGATTCGTGCTCAGGGGATCAAATTACATCAAAGTAGACCATTTAAAAAAATATTAAAAATTCAAAATTTTTTTGGATTTCAGGGCAAAAAAAGTTTTTTTACTCAATCATCGATAACTTTTTTTCCTTTTGGATTTGGCACTCCACTCTGTGCTTAATCTCTTCGTTCTGATTTTCTCTTCAAAATGCTTTTTTAACAATTAAAATCCAATGATTTCTCGATGTTTGGCAGAATTTCAAAGTTGGACCATCGATTTTTGCCAATTTTTCCATACATACCCCTTTGCCTCTTTTTTTGCGGTTTTTCGAGTGAACTTTTCGGGAAAACTATATGAGATATCGATACGAATTCAACGCTATCATTTAAGTCAGGCCAAAACCTTTTTCGAACCCACCCGATGAATCTCAATCGCATAGAAAAATCCCGCTCTACGACCTTTTGAAATATCGTGATTTTTGAGATTTCGGAAAAGTGGCCGGGAAAGTCGAAAAATATTTTTTTCTGTTTTTAAACTCTTAAAAGGGTCTATTTAATCGGAAATTTTCTGCTGATTACGAATATGC
>JAPYZJ010005073.1:0-12245 GCA_030522765.1 Ophioninae sp. B BG-2022a
CACTTTTTTTGCGATAAAAACTTAACGCGTGGAGCAAGCGTGTCCGTGTTTACTGGTGCACTAATGGCGTCGGACAATGAATTATTTACACATGTCGTTAATAGTTGGCGGTAGTTGGTTGGTCGTAAAAATGACGGTGACCACTTTACCCGCCTGGGCCACTTTAGCGAACCTTCCCCTACCTCGAGCCTCACCCACCGAGTGGGCGGATATTTCCTACTGCAAGGTGCGAAAACGCGTTGCCCGGATCGAGAAAATATTGCGAAAATAATCGTTATAATCAGCAAATAATAATAAATATAATAAAAATTATTATAACTTTTATTAGTATATTATACTAAAGTTATAATTAACTTTAATTACTTGAAATAATAATTGAAGTTATAATTAAAGTTTGGCTTTCTTCACGTTCGTTTGTCTTTCAAAACGTGACTTATAATTTACATTATAATAAAGTAGTCGCATCGAGGGCGTTCAACCGGAACGAATTTTTGCTGACTGAAATAAGCTTAAACAGAGAACGGAATTCAACCGTAACACACTCGTACCGTCTTATCTCCGGTATCGTGTTAGTACGAAAAATCACTTTTCGAACGTAACGAGGTTCCTTCTATAATCTTTATGCTCGATCGGTATCGATCCTCGATATAAAGATTCCCGCACGAACAGCACGCAAATGATGCACCCGGAGATAAAATCGCAGTCGTGTCAGAATTGTCGTTCAGTCTAGATTACCTTCCGCGAAACCGATTTAACAGAGGGAAAGAAAAAGAGTACGAAATTTCATTGTTCCTCCTGGTGCGGATCGCGATGAACGCGTTGATCTCCGCAATGACTCGAGTACTGGATTATTTCTACGTTCCACAATTGAGACGAATTGTCGATCGCAGCTTACCCTTTATCGCTCGAAGGTACATTTTTCACTTTTCCGCTTTGGCGCGAGCTTGGGTCAGGCTGGTTTAAAAATTGGGATCGTCCTCGCGCTTTCGTCGGGTAACCGAAACGAAATGATAACGGATATAGATCGAACAAAAATAGATATAGATATTCAAGATATTTATACATTTTTGACAATCTCAATATATTTTTTATTCTCTGCGACTGATCTTTTTTTTTATTAATAAAACACAAAAACTGATGATCGAATAGATACAGAACGAACGAAATGAAATGTTCATACAGGTATTTTAGGTATCCAAAATGTAGGTAAAAAATATTTACCAGTATATATTTTTTATTTTACCTATCGAAATAAAATAACCATATAGGTATTTTGAATATCCAAATATTAGATACCTAAAATACCTGTATGTATGTCATTCCGATCGGTAAAATAAAAAAATCAAAAATATTGGACACATGGGATGGAGATTGTTTGAACCTGCATGATTATTTAATTTCTCGAAAAAAATGAAAAATAAATAAAAAATATTTGACACAGGACATGTAGATTATTCGAATGTTCATTGTGAAAAATCGTTATTTTTCAGGGTCGACGATCTGTACCGATTCATCCATGCGTGGGTGCCAGCTCTCTACGGCGAGTTGGACGAGAATTACTGGAGGGAAAAGGGGTACATACTGTCAGATACGGACACGGATTTGTCGCCGGAACTCACGCCCCAAGATGCGGGCGAGGCTGGTGAAACGAGCGACGAGGGAAAAGGAAACAGCGGCGAAATAACGGAGCTCACCCGAGAGTCCTGGGAGGTGAGTTTGGATTTTTTATAACTTGTAGATCGTTCGACCGCGTATTCGTAACCGCAGAATTTTTCATCTACCGGTATTGAAAAATAAAAATAAAAATTTAAACGAAAACTTGCGAAAAGGAGACAGAAATGAATCATCGAAAAGTGACGAGTTTGCATTCGCGTGTATCCCCTTGTAGCTGATCAAGGCCCCGTACGTAAAGCTCTACAGCATACTGAAGACCTCCAGCGCATTGGCCGATTCCGAGCAGATCCAGGATCCCGAGGTACCCGTGCTAAAGAAAAAAAAAGAGAGAAAGAAAGCCGAGTCCCAATCGTTTTCCGATTCCAGGATAGAGAAACGGAATCGATTGCTCGTGTGCTTTGTACGGTTGATGTCCGCAGCACATTTCTTTAGCACTCACTTGTGAAACACAACGCACGTGCACGCACGAGCGACCCGATTCACGAGTACACTCCATACCTATATAGAGATTATTGTCCATCTTGTGTACCATCCACTCGCTTTTATGAATCTTCGATCCGACATCGTTGAAGCGCGATACCCTTTATCGCCTTTTTTGGGACAATTAAAAGCTTCTGCTAAACTCCGAAACCGGGATAAACTTTCGGTTCTCAACCCTTCGAGTGCACACTTCCGCCGCCAACCTATAAGCGCATACCGGGTCAATCTGACCCACGACGTTTTTCAAATTGTTGTATTTCGGTACATATGCATTTTTTTGTTTTTTTTTTTTTATGAAGACGTTTTTTTGTAGTTAATGATCCATATTTTATGGCTTCAAAAAATTCATTTTTTGACAAAAACGAAAATTGAATACGAAAACATTCGTTCGAAGCGGGGCGCGCGTTGAAAAATACGTACTTACACGAAAAAGCGTTATGGGTCGAAACGACCCAGTATGCACTCGAAGGGTTAAAACGAAAGAATAAGCTTCATTGAAGTTGATTTTACACGACCACAATAAGAATTGATAAAAGTTCATTAAAAATGGGTGAAACGGGAAGAAGAAAGAATTTTCGCGTTCCAACGACGCGCGAATCATCCCCCTCATTTCTATCCGTAAACAAGAACACGAAACATCCATCACCACGAAAAACAAAAAAATCATTTTCATAATAAACATTTCATAATAACGTTTTCATAAAAAAGAACAATTGTGACAACGGGTGTAGGAAATGAGAACGTACACGCCATTGGGACCTGCATGATACTTGCAAGTCGTAGAAAATATATCTAGGAGAGAATGGATAAACCCATACAAGCCCAAACAAATAAACACACTATTGGGAGTCGAGAGTAGAAAGTTATAAAAACAAAAATACCTTGCCACGCGTGATATTGGCAACTTGAATATTAATCTTGTAGGAAATGCAGTTCGCGCAGTACGAGGCGAAACGGAACTGGAGGAATAGAATAGAAACTCTCCCGGACCGAAAGGAATTGAATTATTGAAATCCTCGGGGAAACCAGAGGAGAAGCATAAAGTACAAGTCGAGGGGAAAAAGTAATATAAATTTCAGGACGTTTCGATAAAAATAAGACCAATAATAATTATTATAACACACTATATTATTATTATTATTATTATTTCTATACAATATTATTATATAATTTATAATAATATAGCAATAAAAATAAAAACTACATTCAATTAAATTAGTTTTTATTTTTTATCGTGTCATTATATTTTTGTCCAAACGAAATAATTAATATATTTGTTTGTTGAAAATATAATTATTATGCTGAATAATAAATATTAATTCGAGTTAGGTAATGTTATATTTATGGACTCGACGCACCTCTGATGGGTCAATAGGGCCTTTGAATCGCAAAAAGGATTTTCGTCGAGTGATTCATTCATTAGACTGTTGGGTTGCAAGGCGAAATTATTGTTTCCGGCCCGCTGGTTTATCCAGAACACGAGATAACGGTCGACTCCCCCGCGACTTCCGTTTCCTCAAACCTGCTCGACAAAGGAGCTCACGAGGCTCCGGCTCGAGTTTAAACCCAACGCGATCACTCTTGGAACCTCGACACGTTCGTTCCTCGCGTACTCACTCGTACTCCGCCCTCTCGTCATTCGGGATTCGCAATTCGTTAAGACAATTTTGGACTATATTCTAAATATTGGACATATTCTAAATAACCGAACACCCGATTGATCTAAACCAACCCAAACAAACCCAAATCCAAATATAAATTGAAATCAGAAAAATTAATGTTTATTTTTTAAATAAAATTTGATTTATTTTAAATTCAATTTATGAAACTTAAATTTAATTTATTAAATTAAAAATAATAAATTTAATTAATTTCAATTCATTATTTAAAGAATATCTTCCCCCCGCCTCCCGGTGATTCTCAATTCTGTGGCAAATATCTTTTTCGCCTGATCTATTTTCGTGAACGTTGGAGCGATTTGTTTTGAAAGGTTTGAACGTTTTGTTACTGGCTTGCCGAGAAAACAAAACTCTTAAGAATCTTGGGTGAAGGTATTGTCATTGAGAAAAATTAATTTTTAATGACTTTTCGAAATCGCTTTGAAAAAAATATAACGAATTTTTATAACGATAAGTATTTTCCAGAAAAAGATTGGAGAGTTCCGAATAAAAATCAAGATTCCATTTTGAGGACGGTTAAACGAAGATTAATTATAAAAACAGTATTTAGCTAATTTTTGTTTTTTTTTATAAGGCATTTTTTTAGCTTGCTTCTTTACGAGACTTGTAGGCGGAAAAAAAGGGTCTGGCAAATATTTGCCTTCAGCCCGAAACGTGTATCGAGCACTCGACGATTATTCGAAGCAGAAAAACAAGCACGATAGCGCGGCTGAGAAAAGCGTGGCAGGCTTATATTTTCAGGTGACATATTGATACTTTATCAGGTCGACGTTACACTCGTTATTCACGGTAGACCGAGATTGTGACTCACGTTGAACACACGTTCTATCGCGTCTACGTATGTCCCGAATGAGTATGTAAATGCGTGTTCTCTTGTTCGTCTTGAAAATACGTGCAAAATAGCACGAACGCACGAGCGCGTATCCAATAAAAGTGGGTGTGATTGAGCTCTCTTTCCATGACTCCGCGCCGACAACTCGCGAGTACGACCTCTCCTAACAAAAAAAAACACTCGCTTTGTCGTTCACCTTCGAATTTCTTGAAACTTGTGTACTTGTTAATGTAATCAAGACAATGTGAGAAGTTTTTTTTATCAACGAGAAAGCGGTTTTCAACCAAATAGAAGTTTTTTTTTTGCTGAACCCAAACAAACCCAATCAAAAATTTTCTACTTCGAAGCGATCAGAAATCCATAATAACAGTATTGAAAAAAACTACAAAAACGCGAATGAACCCAAACAAACCTCAAAACAAAATACATTAAGGGTAAAAATGACCAAGCATAAAAAGAAACCAAAACAAACTCTCGTAAGGATGATGCCAAGTTGAAATAAATCTTGCGAGAGGATTGTTCAGGAAACCTTCCCATCCATAAAAAAAATTTTTAAAATAGGATGTGCCGCGACCCCAAAAATTCACTATCACGACAAGGCCATCAACTATACTCTAAAAATAAAGCAGGGCATTGATTCTTAATCTTATCACGCAGATGCATTATCGCGAATCTTTGACCCCCTCGAGAGGGTTCTCACTCGTTTGATCGTTGCTCGTAAAAGTCGCCATCGGTTCACCACAAGTAACTGTGATAGTCCGTGATATGGAAGACCGAATAAAAATGTAATATCTCATTCGTGATAATCTCTGCTCTTTGGCAGCAGCAGTTTTCGTCATAAAACACACATTTTCCTAGTAAAAGATGACCCTTTCCTACGTTACATATACAGGGTGTCTCACGACGGAGTATCATGAGTGAAATGGGGGTGAAATTCTGAGTCGATTGATATAAGCATGTATATTTCACAGATAACAAAACCCAAACAAAACTGGAAGTAATTATTATATTTACATGTTTCGAGTCATATCGCAGGTCAATGTCGGTCAGTGTCAATGTATTTTTATACCTTGAAAACAAATCCACTATTTCATTCGTCTTGAACTCTCTATTTTTAGGGAAAAATGTTAAAAAAATATTCAAGAAACGTTTTTCACGTTTCACGAGATTTCACTCAATTTAGAGTGAAAAACGAAAAACAAAAAAAAAGCAATGACCAAATTATTGCAATGAAAAAGTAATCCTCCCGAGAATAAAAAATGAAATGAAATTTGTCCTCAAAGTTAATGGGTAAATAAAATCTTCCGTGAAAAATGAATATACAAGTAAACAAATAAGTAAATAATAAAAAAACGTATAATATAGTTGACAAAAAATGCAAGCTGTAAAAAATTTGCATACAGATTTTATCATAATGTCGTGACTAACTTTGTCTAAAATTCCAATAACTAATATTTCAATTAGTTCGATGAATTGTCGTCTGAAAATGTAATGTTCTTCCTCGCTTTACGAACTTCAATAATCGATCGGAACAAAAAAAAACAGGGCCTAAAGAATTAATCTCTTCGCTGATACCCTCTAAAACGTTCTGGTAAATTTGTTCTCCCCTGGACTTTAACCACGAGGATCCCGAAGCCCGAAAAGGGGCTGATCGATTTATGACGACCGTCCGATAGTCTGAACGATCGTTCACTTCCTTCAAAGGCCACTCTCACCCTTGCGTATTTTGGGGACGGTTGCGTGTTCCCCAACACGTATACACGAAATCCGGCAAGTGAAAAAAAACCACGAATTCCCTGTCGGACAAATAGTTCGAAGATCGTCGTGAATAATAGACAAACATGACAATTCGATCGGTACGAATTTATCGTCGAATATACCATGCCTGAATGAAAAAATACATTGAAATCTTTTATAAAAGTTAAGTCTGAAAGTTATTTCGACGCGAAGTATTTAAAGGCTGTTCAGGATGAGCTTATAGCCACGTTATGACTTTGCGGTCCATTGCTCAGTGACGTTACAGCTATTTTTGCTCGTCCCGAAGCGGGTTCGAGATCCCCTTTCTTCTCTTACACACACGCTCGCTCTCTCTCCCTCCCTCTCTCCCTCTCTCCGTTTTATTTTATTATTTTATTGTTTATTTATTTCTTATTATTTATTTTATTATTATTCAGCATATCCTCTCATTATTTTATTGAATCCTGTACTTATTGTTTATTATTGTAATTTTTGTATATTTTTTGGCACGGTACTCTTAGGGAGTGTTTTGCTCCAAACTACGGAATAAATCTCTCTCTCTCTTTCTCTCTCCGCCTTCCCTTTTCACATGATCAACTTACTGTTCTCTGTCCCGATATTTTTACGTTCTCATCACTTCTTGTGATTCTTCCATCCCACATAAGATTCTGATGTCCAGGGGTCCGTAATAAATCATTTTTTAAAAAGTGCACTTTCTCATCCGTCACCTTCATCTTCATCTTAAACGTAAAATACATAAAATCATTTCTTGGACGTACAATTATTAAGATTGTTCTGACGAAAATGAATATTTTAAGAACAATCGAGCACAATTGACCTCTTTCAAGATTTTTTGCGTTGGCAACGAATGAAAATAAATATGTAGTATTTCCAATTAATTTAAAATAGATATAAATCTTTCGATGAAAACAACACAAATATAAATGAATAATATAATTAGTAATTAGGGGAAGCGAAGATAATACGAACCACATAAGGAAAAATCAATGTCACGCAAGAAATAATAGCTATATTCTTCTTTCTGCGTTGTTATATAATTGAACATTTACTAATCAAACTTATTATTAAGGAACACTTGAATCAAATCACAGATACAGAAGATATTGGATGATTTCCAGAACCCTCGGTTTGGTCCATTTTGCCTACATGTGAAGGTAAAACGAACCAGGCCTTCATGCCTGGTTCGTTTAAGGCCCAAATTATTTTGACGTTAAGGTAGAGGAGAACTCTGCCTTTTTTATCGTTAAAACTAAATAAAATCAACAATAACACGAAATCCCTGATAACGTTAACGTAATAATACTGAAGGCTGATCAAAAATTGCTGTTTTTTACATCAAAATAGGCAAAAATGAACTTGCCTTGATAAAAACGTGTGCCACTGCACGGCCGCTCCAAGGATACTGTCCAACTCTGAGTGAAAGGCTCCTGTCAAGTTGACACAAGTCGGTTATAGATGGCGTGAACAGTTTGAAAGTTATTAACCCGGTCCGTTTTACCTACAGGGTCCGTTATACCTTCCGTTCCCCTAATAGTAAATACTTTATTAATTAAAAATTAATACCGACATATTTTGATTTAGTCGAAGAGAATTTTTTTATCGAATGTAAATAACCAGACACCGAATTGCATTTTCATTTTACCGGTAAGCTTCCGATTTTTTTACGATCCCTTTTTCGTTAGAAAAACATAGACGATTGCAAAAATCCGTTTCTCAAAGTAAAACTAGTGTTGACGCTCGAGTCGTACCATTGCTCTCTCAACTAGCGTTAATTGCGGTTAAATATCGCGAGTGTCAAGCGAGATGATATTTGTAAAGTCGTGTGACGGGACAATGGATATCTTCCCGCGGGCCGGTACAATTATTTCGTTGTAACGGTGCTTTCTCGGGAGTAAGTTCCGCGTACGCATACCAGTACGTATCTTATGTAGGTACACGAGAATACGGATTGCAATTGTGAATTGAAAAGTATTGCGTTGCCTCGTCGGCCTTGTCAGTTCACCGAAATGTCATGTCAGTCGTCATTGGCCCATTGAAACAACCTGTGACGTCTTTTTCATCATCATCTTTTTTCTTACCTCTCCATTATGATATTGTTTGGGTTTTTTTGTTTTGGTTCGTTTGGGTTTGTTTGGGTTATATGGAGTAGAAGGATTTAAATCAGAAAAAATCTTCGTGGATCGCTGTCGTCTGGTCTCGAAAATTATGTGAGCATTTGACACAAGAAAACAACAAAAGTTACACAAAGTTTTAGACGCTTCGCTCTGTCAATAATAAAAACCCATGACTGTTGCCCGAGCATTGAGATCCTCGAGCTCATCAATTGTTCCGGGGTCTTTGACCGTCTTCATCATCCTCCCTCAACGAAAACGAAATTCTATATTCCCTGGCGAAGTGTTTGACACTCTCTCTGTGGAATTCTGGATCGTTCCGTTCTTTTTGTTTTCGCGGACCAAAATAGCGAGATGGAATTCCCGTTCGCTTTCAGCTTCATTCTCCCCTCAGCTTATTCTTGCTTTAATTACTATTAAATTGAATGGAATTTAACGACATTCAATTGAATCAATACAATTAATTAATGCGATCCATTAATTCGATTAGAACATTGATTCAATTAATTCAATTCAATTTTTTCATTTTTTATTTTACATCACGAGTAGAAAAATAAATTTATCGACGAAAGAACATTACATAATGATTTACTATTTAATGATTATTAATTATTATTATATAGTATTTTTATAAAAATAATTTTTTTTAAATGGCACCGAGAAAATTTCGTTCGGGTTAAAGACGATATTCTTTTTTGCGTTTTTATTTTTTAGAGTCCAAATCCTTAATGAATTGATAAAACAATAAAAAAAAAAGTGTTTAAAATCAACGAAAAACTCCTATTTTTATTTCAATAGGTTTATCAAAGAGAATTTTCATACGAAATATTTTTGAGTAAAAATATTCGCTCACGTGCGAAAAAAAACTTAAATAACTCGACTGCTATTGGAATGCATGGTAAATAAAAAAGAGCACGTGTATGGGAATAGCGCTGACATCGACGCGGGTAAAATGTGAGAGAGCACGTGCTGCGCAGATTTGCATCGCGCAGAACGCGTCGATACGCAGCCGAAGAAACATCTCCGAGATGTCTCTCGGTGTTAGCGGTGCACCCGGTTACCGTCTATCAATGCGTGCGTTCCGCCTCGCCTTCTCTCTATACATATTTCAATATATGTACCGGCTGTTACGAGAGACGAACCTCAGTACGACTTTAGTCCTCGTGAAGTGAAGCTCGTTTCGAGAATACCCCGGCCTCCGAATCGCGTTCATCGCGTTCGTCGAAAACAAAAAAAAAAACAATTTTTTTTTCGTTTCAACGGAACAACGATCCGAACGAGAGCCAAAACTTTCCAGTTCTTTGAACTGCCTATATTCTCGATTTTCGTACGAACATATTTTTTATGAAAAAAAAATTTTTATTCGAATAATAATTTTGTGAAAAATGTATCTGTGGTAAAGAGTTGAGTGAAACGCTAACCAAAACGGAAACAAACAAATTACATACAAATTAAAAGTGCACTGTGATTATTTTATAAACAATTATATAAATAATGGAATAATGGCTATAAAAAATGTATACCGAAAATCTATTTTAAAAAATTGAAGAAATATATTTTATATATATTTTAATTATTAAAAACATATATATATATATATATATATATATATTTGCAAAAATATATGAATTGTGAAAAGAGACCAGCTCCAGGAGAATAGAAAAATCCTTCGAAAAATAAAACGGCCGAACAGGAAATTAAAAGATCGTTAAAAAGACGGTAGACGCAGATGAGTATTTTTGTCGAATGAAAACTGGTTTCGTGGTGATCAAAAATCCGTTGTAAGCCCAAAAGTCTCGCGCTTCGAAATTTCTCAAAATCTTTAAAAACGAAACGCTATCTCAAACTTTTTGTTTTTTTCTGTGCTCTCAAGTGGTGAAACTAACTCGCGAGTTAAGCCAGTGAAAAATTTTCATACCGCGTTCATCGAGGTGTGAAAATTGAAAGTAATTCCTGACGAGTGAGACGGTCGGTGATTCGCGAGCGGGGGCAGCGCGTCTCTCCTAGTATGAGCTCTGCTCCGAAGATCGGACGACGAAAAGTTCTAGAAAGGTTAACAGAGCGTTGCACGTGGAGCAAAGCGGGGATAAGTCACGCGCCAAGGATACGAAAGACCTCCACCACCGGGAAAAACTATTGACCAAAAGCCAAAAACTCATCCATTCTGCTTAAGAATATTCAAAGCCAAAAATAATAATAATAATAAATCGTGAGACGATACACGCGGATATTTTCGAACGCCCAGACCAATTTTGGTAGCTGACCGGTTAAACTGGAGTCGAAAACGCCCACGCGACGAAAAACGCTCGCCAAGATGCCGAAGACAAAACTCACCAATCCCATCACAAAAATAACGAAATTTCTCAAGCAGAGATCCAAGGTAAAGGTCAAATTGTCGCGAAATCTCGTTTTTCGGGAAAACTCGTTTTTTTATGGATTCAGAGGTCACACGATACGGTGGAATTTTACGTTTAAGGAATAACTATGTTTCGAAAAACGAAATAAATTTGAGTTTAATTGAAATCTGTTTCGTTAAATTTTACTTCTTTTATATTAACTAAATTAATTTAATTGATTTTAGTTTTTATTTGAAATAAATATGAATTCAATTACGAAAGAATTGAAAGTTACTTTCGTCAGGATGTAAATGAAAACCCCTGTTTAAAAATCAGTGAAAAGAACCAGCAGTATGGGCGTAATAACAGGTGAACGAAAAAGAAATCTTGAAACCCCGGTATTCGTTGCGTTTGCGTACGTTTCTTCACCACGTGCGTCAATTTTGTTTTGTTATCAAACATTAACGAAAAAGGAATAAATAACTCGCGGATGCACCTGTGCTGTGCTTTTAACTCGAATAAATAATCTTCACTTTATTCTACAGAAGTAACAGCGAGTGGAAGAAAAATATTTTTGACTATACACTGGACCAATTATCCACCCTCGTGTTTCATGAAAATTCGATGTTGATCGATAATATTCGTAAGATCCGACGAAAATGAAAAAAATACGCCGGAAGATAAAGGAACGCACGTGCGCTACGAACGGGCACCGAGTCAACGGCGTATCAATAATTCACCGATGTCGGGATAACGTAATCAAGTTCTTTTCTTTTTTTTTTCAATTTTTTGTATTCAATTATATTTTTTTTCGCGTCTCGTATCTCTCGGTCTCTCGTCGGTCAATATTGCGTACTTACCAGAAATGATTACGCGAAAGTAAAAATAAACTCCCTCGTTGCCGCAAATATTACGGTCAGGATCACGCTCGATCCAGCATGAAAATTGTCACGATAGGAAATAATTTCGCGTGCAATTACGGAATAAACGATTTTAACCTTGGAGGGCAATAGAAAAACGATAAACTTTCATTATCTATCTTTTTATCACGCAAAACGCTTTCAGAAATTTCTTTCCACATTGGCAAGTTTATAATTATTATCGCCTGTGATCATTCGTATTAACTTTGATATTTTTAAAATAATTTTTTTATTATTAAAAAATTTACTATTAAAATATATTTAGTATGAAAAAGTTTTGAGCCGATCAACAACGATAATAATCATAATAATTAGATAACTTATAGAACTGATCCGTTGGCAGTGCGGGCTAAGGCGCGGCTAGCGGATCGGGAGGTCCCGGGTTCAAATCCCGGTAGCGGTCGAGATTTTTCTTCGAAATTTTTCGATGGAACTCGTTCCGCTGCCGGGAGGTG
>JAPYZJ010005074.1:0-24450 GCA_030522765.1 Ophioninae sp. B BG-2022a
TTTTTTTTTTTTTTTTTTTTTTTTGGATTCGTTTGCGCAGACTCGGAGTATCGCGCATCGGTTAGGTCGGCCCTTCGCTCATCCCCGCGTCCCAACAAACGCTTCAGTCGAGAGCATTGATATGGATGTCAAACATCGGACGTTGTGACTTTTCACCAGTGTGAAAAAACTTCGTCACGATATAGACGAGATAGAAGAGAAATGCAAATATTTTCTCGAACGTTCGCGAGAGTGACAAATGAATGAGAAACTCTGTCTGTTTTGACTCGATTTCGAGATTTCCGATTCTCGGTTTTTTTTTTTTTTTTTTTTTTTTTTTTTTTTTTTTTTTTTTTTTTTTTTTTTTTTTTTAGAGAGAGAGAGAGAGAGAGAAGAAGTACTTTTCCTCTAGCTAGAGACGTGTCGGTTCGCGATACGGATATGAGCGAGGAAAAAAATATCAACAATCGGCATAAACTTCTCTTTCCCAAATCACGTGATCGCTTCAATACTTTCGGTACGTATTACGAGTGGGAAAAATACATACGTATTGAACGACAAACACTTTTATCGAAGCTTCAATTAAAATTGAAAAAAAAATTCTCGAGATTCATGGGTGAAAAAAGTTATCTATGTTAGGTATTTTGGAAAGTCGAAGATTTTTATTGATAAATTCGTAGAGTCGAAAAGTTATTTAATTTTTTTTATTAAAAAAAAATTTTTTTTTTTTTTTGGTCATGAATTGTGGAATCGAAGCTCTTTCTCGTGATTTTCGTAGTCGACGACCAACACGTGGCATCGTCTAGTATTTACGATTTTCTTCCATGATGGATACTCTCGCTTCGTTTCTTTTTTTTTTTCATTTTTATTTTTTATTTTTATTTTTTTTTTTCGAACTTTCGTTTACAGTTTAGAGAATCTTGACGATTCGGTTTCATTGAGATTTTTTTGAAGGTCGATTCGATAGAATTTGGAAATTGATCGTTTTGAGCAACGAAAAAATTCGATAAACAATGAAGTTTTGTCGAAAAACTGATTTTTTTATTTTTCGATTTTGTTTTTCCATCGACGTAATGAGACCTAAGAGATTTCTTTGGAGCTTTCAATTCTGGAATGATCGAAATCGAAATTGAAAAAAAAAAAAATATTGTTTGGGTTTGTTTGGATTGTAATGAGAAATAATACAGCTTTTTTGAAACTTTCAATGCTGGAATGATCAAAACTGAAATTAAACAAAAAATGTATTTTTAAATGTATTTCTTTTTTGCTCGTTATTTTAGTGTATGTTAATTGATAATAGTTCGATTGAAGAAAAGCTCTAAATTAAAATCTGAATGAAAATTGCAAACGTCAGTTTTTGACCGGAAGTAAAAAAAAAATTTTTTTAAATTATTTTCTCTCACGCTACAAAAGGGCTGATTTAAAGAGAGAAAACAGGAGAAGGAAACAATGCCACCAACGGAAACAATCGCTGATACAGAAATACACGAGCTAGGGGATCTCGTGGAGTCGAATGATTTGCTAATGGAAAATGGCAAAGAGGATAATTATGAATCCTCACCGAAGGAATACCCGAAAGGAAGGTTCGGCCTGAAGACACCCATAATCTGGTCTAACGTCATTCGCATTTTTACGTTTCACCTTATAGCTCTGTACGGTATTTTGACCGTTTCGATGTTGGAGCACAAGCTAACCACACTTTGGAGTAAGATTGAATTTTTTTATACGCATATTTTTGCTAATTATAAATTGTTTGGGTTTGTTTTGGTTTTTCTGGTATTTCTGATTTTTTTGGGTTTGTTTTGGCTTTTCTGGTATTATTTCTGATTTTTTTGAGTTTTGTTTGGGTTTGTTTTGATTTTTCTGGTATTTATGATTTTTTTGGGTTTTGTTTGGGTTTGTTTTGATTTTTCTGGTATTTCTGATTTTTTTGGGTTTTGTTTGGGTTTGTTTTGGTTTTTCTGGTATTTCTGATTTTTTTGGGTTTTGTTTGGGTTTGTTTTGGTTTTTCTGGTATTTCTGATTTTTTTGGGTTTTGCTTGGGTTTGTTTTGGTTTTTCTGGTATTTATGATTTTTTCGGATTTGTTTGGGTTTGTTTGAGTTTGTTTGGGGTTTTTCGGATTTGTTTGGGTTTACTCTTGGTTTGTTTGGGTTTTTCTGTGTTTTTTTTGCGTTGATTTTTATTTATTTGGGTTTGTCCAAATTTGACTAAGTTCGTTTGTGTTTGTTTGGATTTGTCTGGCTTTGCTAGAGTTTGTTTGGGTTTGACTGGATTTGGGGGATTTGTTTGGGTTTGATTGGACTTGTTCGGGTTTGTTTGGTTTTTGCTTGTTTGGTTTTGGTTTTGTTTGGGTTCGTTTGCATTGGTTTGGGTTTGTTGGAGTTTGTTCGGGTTTGTTGGAGTTTGTTTGGGTTTGTTGGAGTTTGTTTGGGTTTGTTGGAGTTTGTTCGGGTTTGTTGAAGTTTGTTTGGGTTTGTTGGAGTTTCTTTGGATTTGTTGGAGTTTGTTTGGGTTTGTTGGGGTTTGTTCGGGTTTGTTGAAGTTTGTTTGGGTTTGTTGGAGTTTGTTTGGGTTTGTTGGAGTTTGTTTGGGTTTGTTGGAGTTGTCTGAGTTTGTTGGAGTTTGTTTGGGTTTGTTGGAGTTTGTCTGAGTTTGTTGGAGTTTGTTTTGATACTGTAATAAATAATCCGTGCAATAAACAAAAGGATGAAAAATTGTCAAGGTTGCTTCATGTGCGGTCTCGCTGGTTTTGGAGTAACCGGAGGCGCCCATCGTTACTGGACTCACCGTTCGTACAAGGCTAAATTACCACTTCGCATAATACTTCTAATCGCTTATCTCGCTGCTGGCGAGGTAAGTTGACACTTTTTTTTTTCATAAAAAAAAAGTTTCCAATTTGAGTAAATTGGAAACAACAAAACGAAAAAACGAAAAAAGCAAAGAACGGAATATCCGGCAAGATTTGGCGAAAATTGTCGATCAGCTAGGTTTGGCGCAGTTTTAAAAATCTAAAATTCATATCGAGTATTAAATTTGAAATTCACGGTATGAATATTCTCCTAGCGAATTCAAATCTTTTTTAACTTCCTGGTTTGAGCCCTGTTCGACCTCGCATTTACGATCGAATCGTTGCTCATTTTTCGTTCATGAATTAATGCCCAGTAGCGACTGATCGGAATGGCTTTTTTTTTTCTTCGTACAGAATTCGATTTACGATTGGGTAAGGGATCACAGGGTGCACCATAAGTACACCGAGACCGACGCTGATCCACACAACAGCAAGAGGGGTTTTTTCTTCTCGCACGTCGGATGGCTCATGATGAAGAAACACCCGGATGTCCTGAAACACGGTCGTCTCATCGACATGAGCGATGTCCTGGCTGATCCCGTTGTTCGTTTCTCTCAAAAGTACGTTTTTATTCTCGTCGCACCCTACTGACGAAAACGGCTACTTGCAAATATGAAATTTGTCATCATTTTTCTAGTAAATATTTCGTGAAAAGAATTTCTTACTAAAAAAAAACAACCGAAAGCATTATTTTTCAAAAAAAACAACACGTAACGTTTCAAAAAGAAAAAAAAATAACAACTCGAATCCCGATTTTTGTCAAGAAAACAACACGAAGTCTTTCTTCCAAAAAAACAACACTGGAATCCTTCTTGTTTTCCAAGAAAACAACACGAAGCCTTTCTTCCAAAAAACAACACTGGAATCCTTCTTTTTTCCAAGAAAACAATACGAAGCCTTTCTTCCAAAAAAACAACACTGGAATCCTCCTTTTTTTCCAAGAAAACAATACGAAGCCTTTCTTAAAAAAAAAAACAACACTGAA
The DNA here is from genome assembly GCA_030522765.1 of Ophioninae sp. B BG-2022a. Taxonomy (NCBI): domain Eukaryota; kingdom Metazoa; phylum Arthropoda; class Insecta; order Hymenoptera; family Ichneumonidae; species Ophioninae sp. B BG-2022a. Next base: position 3,815 of record JAPYZJ010005074.1, read on the forward strand.
ATCCTTCTTTTAACCCAGAAAGAACAATACAAATCTATTTTTTTTTTTCAAAGAAACACAACACGCATCTATTTTTTTTCTAAAAAAACAACACGGATCGATTTTTTTCCAAAAACCAACACCGATATATTTTTCTCCAAAAAACAACACGAAACTTTTTCCCCCCAAAAAACAACAATTGAAATTCCTATTTTTCCAAAAAACAACACGAAACTTGTTCCCAAAAAAAAACAACAATTGAAATCCCTATTTTTCCAAAAAACAACACGAAACTCTTTCCCAATAAAACAACAACTGGAATCCTTTTTTCCTAAAAAAAAACAACGCGAAGTCTATTTTTTCTCAAAAAAACAACACAAAGTTTCCTCAAAAAAAAACAATACTAAGCTCTAAAAAAAACAACACGAGGCTTAAAAAAAACAACACAAAACCTTTCGGCGAAAAAACAACGCAGTCTTTCTTATGAAATAAAAAACACCACAACAGAAACGGATAGCTAGACGCGTGATGTCAAAAAAGAGTAATCGAACAATCAAACTCTCGTTGGATGAGCTTCACGTGATAATCATTTGATATTAGGAGTCGCAACGAGAGGATCAATCACGCGGACGATCCGGGCATTGTGCGTGCAAGTTTTTCCTCTATCTTATCAGTTCATTCGAGTAAACGATTTTCCATTGATTCATGCTTTGCCTCGTGACAGGATTCGTGGGAGAGAATCATTGCCAGATCTGCAAAATTTAATAATAATTAAGCGAATATTATTATTATTATTATAAAAATTGCAATTACGCTTTGCAATTATTACAATTATAATTATGACAATTATCGTGATAAATGTCTTTGTCAAACTTTTTTGCAATAATATAAATATTTTTCAATATGACGTAGACAATATGAGTCTTTTGTGATTTGGGTTTGTTTGGGTTTGTTTGGGTTTCAGGTATTTCGGACTCTTGAAATTAATGACTTGCTTCGTTATACCGATACTGATTCCCGTGTATTTGTGGTACGAAGATTGGTATACCGCAATTATAACCCAGGCTTTCATACGATACGTGGTCTTCCTGAATTTTTCCTGGTCGGTCAACAGCTTCGCTCATATCTGGGGATACCGAAGTTACGACAAGTTCGTACCGAATTATACAATTATACGTTGTGAACCAAATAATAAACGAATAAACAAATGCATAAGGAATGAAGAAACAAAAATTAATAAATAAACAAATAATTAATCATGAATAAATAATAAATGTTAAATAAATGAATTATAGACGTATAAAAATTAATATAAAAAATCGATGATACATGAGAAACGCTCGAATTATAAATAAATAATAAATAAACGAGAAATTAACAATATATAAATACATAATAAATGAATTATAACTTAATGAATAATGAAAAAATAATCAAATTAATAAATCATTAATTTAAATTTATTATTATTTTATTTATTTTATAGATTTATTTATTAAACTAAAAATAAATAAATAAATAAAATAAAATAAAATAAAATAATAAAAATAATAAAAATAACAAAAATAGCTTATTTATCAAAAATTATCGATAGATAAATGATAAATCGATAATAAATCAGTTATAAACAAATAATAGGATGAACAAATACTCGGTTATAAGAATTATTTTTGTTTTTTTTTTTTCATTTTTTTTTTTTTCAGGTCAATAGCACCAGCCGAAAACGTGTACGTAGCGATGTTGAGCATGGGGGAGGGTTGGCACAATTATCATCACGTCTTCCCTTGGGATTACAAGACCGCCGAGTTCGGTAATTACGCCGGTAATCTGACGACCATGTGGATCGATTTTTTCGGAAAGATCGGTTGGGCTTACGACCGGAAGTCCGCCCCGGAAGATCTCGTGAAAAAAATAACGCAGAAAAAGGGCGACGGCAGTCATCCGGTTTGGGGTGACATTAAAAATCCCGAATACAGCCGGATCGCCAACTGAATGATTATAAAATCGACCTTCGTAAAAAAAAAAAAAAAATTGCAGACGCTTCAGTAGAAATAGCGACGAAGAAAAAAAAAAAACGAAAAAAGAAGCTAGCAGCGAAAGGCAAAACACGAGCAGATTCGTTAGAATTGAATGAAAACCCACGGACAAAAGAATACTTTATTCGTTCTCGTTAATGATTTAATTATGAAAAGCTATAATTAAATACGTACGTTGAACCGAATTCAGATGTGGAATTTTAAAAACAAAAAAAAAACGAATTCACTTTGAGAAATCATATAACCGATGAATGTTATAAAATAATTCATTGGTTCAATAATCTCATTTGCAAACGTAATTTTAACAAATATTCATTGAATAACTCGTTTATTAAACATATCGATCCAATGAATTCGTTAATTAGCTTTATTAATTCAATTAATACGGTGATGCTTTTTTTTTTTATGTAACGGAATTGTTAATTTTTCATTTATTGAATGTATTATTTCGATTAATTAATTTTTTATTGAACCGGTTGAATTCACTGCTACGATGAATTAATTCATTTTCTTTTTTGAGTCAAAGATTTTACTGAATAAATTTATAAGTCCAATGAAGTCATTAATTAATGCAATTGATTAAATAATTAAATTTATTACCGCGTTGGATTAATGAATTATTTTTTTCAATACAATCGATGAATCAATTAATTTTTTGAATCCAATTTTTTCACCAATTATATTGTTTATTGCAATAAATTAATTATTGAATTCAACTAATCATTCAAATAAATGAATAAATTAAATTAAGTTTTCCAATAAATAAATAAATTAAATTTATTATTCCAATGAATGAATTAATTCAAATGATTACCGTGATGAATTAATTGATTAAATTTATTAATGTAACGAATACACGAATGAACATCATTGAATTTGCAAAAAAATTAATTAATTCAGTAAACGTATTAATTCAACGAATTCAACGAATTCAATGATTGCACAGTCGAATCGTGAGGATCACTGAAAAATTCTTCCAAGAATCGTAATGAATCTGAATAATCGTGAAGGGAGCATGGAATAATATAAATTATTCATTATCGGCTCGCGATACAACAATGCGTGATTAATTGGTTGCAACAATCGAGAATTTCGCACGATAACGCAGGTCTGCATTAATTCAATCGTCTCAAATTGAATAACCGATTTTCCAATGTTTTTCGAGGCACTAACTAACGATAATTTTAGAAGTTCAATCACTCTCAAAATTACGAGGCCAAAAATTTTTAACTTTTTCTAAAATTCGAATTTTTTTCCGACCAATAATAATAATAATAATTTCACTAATTAATTTGTTTAAATCGTCTTTAAAAAAATCATGCTATACTTGAACTTGATACAATGAAGATTTTTAAATTAATTTCAATTACTTTATTAATTTTTACATAAATTCTGTAAAAATGTATTTTTGTAGATTTTTTTACATGTATTTTTTTTCTCGTCACAAATTCTACAAATAAATAAAGTTTGCGTAATGAAAAAAAAAAATAAAGGGCAAAAAAACATAGTAAACAAAAAAATGGAATTTTGCAGGCCTGTGAAATCCGAGGGAACATTAAGACCAGTCAATTAAAGAAAAATCCAGTTTTAAATATATGTCTTCCTTGAAACAAAAGAGCCAAAAAATTATCAATTTATTGAGTATAAATAGAATTTAATTGAATTAACGGTTTTCGCGATAGACGAGCGAAAGATTGTCCGATATCTGCGAATCTTATCTCTCCATAATTCGTCTCGTGGCAAAGATTAAAATGTTCGTGGTTCAAATGATAAAAATAAATAATATTCCTGCAATAATGTCATTGTTTTTCTTTTAATTTTCACAGCGAGGGATAACTCGAGAAATAAGAGGTGAGTAACTGGCAACGACGAGGAATCGAAATATTCCATTGGGAGTGGAAACTTCGATAATTGTATTCGTTTATTTGTAACTTTGCTCATTTTTGGTGAAATTTGGTAATTATCATTGACTTATGCTAATTTTCATTTATTTTTGCCAATTGGAACTGAAAGTTGCTAATTTTAATTGTATTTTGCATATTTAAATTGAAACGTCTTTATTTCAATTGAATTTCGCTAATATTATTAAATTTAAATTGACGTTGGCTAATTTTAATTGAAATGTATTAATTCAAATTGACATTGACTAATTTTACTGAAATTTTGATAATTATTATTGAAACGGACCAATTTTCATGGAATTTTGCATATTTCAATTGAATATTACTAACTTCAATTGAAGTTGGCTAATTTTAATTGAAATTTATTAATTCAAATTGATATTGACTAATTTTACTAAAATTTTGATAATTATTATTGAAACGGTCCAATTTTCATGGAATTTAGCATATTTTAATTGAATATTACTAACTTCAATTGAAGTTGGCTAATTTTAATTGAAATTTATTAATTTAAATTGATATTGACTAATTTTACTGAAATTTTGATAATTATTATTGAAACGGACCAATTTTCATGGAATTTTGCATATTTTAATTGAATATTACTAATTTCAATTGAAGTTGGCTAATTTGAATTGAAATTTATTAATTTAAATTGATATTGACTAATTTTACTGAAATTTTGATAATTATTATTGAAACGGACCAATTTTTATGGAATTTTGCATATTTCAATTGAAGTTGGCTAATTTTAATTGAAATTTATTAATTTAAATTGATATTAACTAATTTTACTGAAATTTTGATAATTATTATTGAAACGGTCCAATTTTCATGGAATTTTGGATATTTCGGTTGAATATTACTAATTTAAATTGATGTTGACTAATTTTACTGAAATTTTTCTAATTATTATTGAAACGGACCAATTTTCATGGCATTTTGCCAATTTCAATTGAATTTTACTAATTTCAATTCAAGTTGGCTAATTTTTATTGACATTTACTAATTTTAATTGATATTTGCCAATTTCAATAAAGTTTTGATTATTATTATTGAAACGGACTAATTTAAATTGAATTTTGAATATTTCAATTGAAACGTGGTAAAAGTTCAATTTGGTTAATTTTAACGTACCCTCCGGATCGTGAATCACGGTGCACAAAGTCTAATAAACACGAATCATCTTTTGTCCCCTTCATACATATGTTGATGAAAAACACGAGCGTGTAAACGGCACCTCATACGCTGAATCCAGGCCACGCGATTTCTCGACCTATATAGATCTACGCGTCTACGTCAGATTAATGCTCATCGGAGTTATACTCGTGTTTTTCTTATTACCAATTATCCTTCTCGGAGATTTTCGCGGTCGGAGCGTTTCATTGATCACCGAAGAATTGAATAATTAAAAAACCGAGTTCTTATCAGTTATCCGAACTGATAAGAACCAAAAATAAACAAAAATTACAAAATAAAAAAACGATTCACTTTTCCAAATTTATTTTTCATTTTACTATTATTTTATTTAATTTTTTAATTTTTATTATTTTTCATTTCTTCCTTATCAGTTCAAATAACGGATAAAAAAAAGAATTCCGATCGATATTATAACAAAAAGTATTCGCAAAAAAAAAAAACTAACGAAACAACTTTTCGATCGATCAAATGTACAGTAGACGCATAAATAATTATAATTGTCGCTGCTTCACAATTACTGCGTCGGAATTTTAATTATCGCGTCCGAATTATATTCTAAGTATTCCGACCTACGGGTCAAAATGATTGCCTAACAGATCAATGCTCGCAACGTCCGACCACGTCGGTACACTTCTACTTCGTCCACTTCCTAAAAGTAACACGAAAGTGACCGCGAGTAGTGAAGATTTTTGAGGATAAGAAAATTTGGAAATCATCTGATTTTTCTACTCTGATAGGGCTCCATTATCGATCTTTGACTAAGTATAATAATAATAATAATAATAATAAATAATAAAATAAAATAAAATAAAATAAAATAAAATAAAATAAAATAAAATAAAATAAAATAAAATAAAATAAAATAAAATGAAATAAAATAAAATACAATAAAATAAAATAAAATAAAATAAAATAATAATAATGTAAGTAGTAATAACAATACGTTGATTATTGAATAAATGATTAAATAAACAATTTTGTTTTATTTCAAAATTAATTGTTTTTTTGTAGTTAAAAAGAAATAAGGTGAGCCTTACATGGTTCCGGTACCTGATTACGTCATGATGCCACCTGCTCTGCCAAGGAGAGTATCAGGCAGGCAGTTTAATTTCTTTTATTTTTTTTTCTCGTTGTAATCGTTGTTAACATACGTGGATCTAATGGTTATCATTCGATGTGTAAAGTTCAATGGATTCGTCATAAAATATTTCGGATTAATATCTTTGGATGTTTATTGGTGATAGCGAATAAGAAAAAACCACGTAATCGCAAAAGTGAATATGTGTTTGTCAAGATGAACGGAATAAATAAAAATAGAGATTGTTCATGGATGGGAAGGGAACTCAATGCTATCTCGTGCCAGGTGTCTTTACGAAAATAAGTGACAACTGTCAATGTCATATTTGTCGTTTTATCGATGCAAGTCGACGCAAAAACTTTCATTCGTCGTTTTTTCAAACTTTTTGTTTCTTTGTTTATTTTTTTTCGACGTCAGGAAATTATTGCGTAAAAGTCTTTGTCATAGACGATTAATAAAAAAAAAAAAAAAAACACTTGACCTGCGCATTAACATTTCGTGAATATTTCATGAATATTTCATCGAAAATCTAAATATTCGTTAGAAATTCATTGGCCAATGAAAAAGTTGATTTTTGAGAGGCGAGTTATGCTGAATCGTCGATTGGGTTCTGACGGGTTGAGCTGGGTTTGCGTTTGGGTTTGTTTGGGTTGGCGGAAGTAAATTAATTTTATTCTAAATTATGTCGATAAATTAGTTCGATTAATTCGATTTTGAAATTATGGCGATTAATTAGTCTCAAATTGAAATGAACAATTTTTGGGTATTAAATTGCAGGGATTTTTATGAGGCGAATCGTGGTAAAAAATCGAGATGGGTTTGGATTTGTTTGGATTGGTTGGTAATACGTTGGATTTTGACAAGGCAAATGAAAAAGTCGAAAAAAATTTCAAATTTTTCTTAAACTTGAAAATTAGCTTAATTTTACAAAAAAAAAACGTTTGATTTTGTTTGGGTTTGTTTGGGTCAGCGCAAATTCGAAAATTAGTCAAATTTGGATAAACGAAAGGATCATTGTCGGGGTTCGAATTGTTGGCTTTCGATGTGGCGAGTCGCGTTGAAAAATTAAGCTGAGTTGGCCGTTAGTCGAACGTGCATACGTGGAAAATTGACTCTGTCGTAACGTCTGTCCAGCTTGTTAGACTTTGAATGAGCTTGATGCTGATACAAAGAGTGCACTCGGACTCAACAGATTCCTTTTCGTGATCACGACGAAGGGCGCAACTTTTAACACTCAGGAACCTAAGACTTTCCCAATTTTAAATATTGTATTCAAAATTTCGTATTTTTGAAGTTTGGTTTCTTAATTTTTGAAGTTTGGTTTCTTAATTTTTAAAGTTTGGTTTCTTAATTTTTGAAGTTTGGTTTCTTAATTTTTAAAGTTTGGTTTCTTAATTTTTGAAGTTTGGTTTTTTAATTTTTATAGTTTGGTTTCTTAATTTTTGAAGTTTCGTTTCTTAATTTTTGAAGTTTTGTTTCTTGATTTTTGAAGTTTGGTTTCTTAATTTTTGAAGTTTGGTTTCTTAATTTTTGAAGTTTGGTTTCTCAATTTTTGAAGTTTGGTTTCCTAATTTTTGAAGTTTGGTTTCCTAATTTTTTAAGTTTGGTTTCCTAATTTTTAAATTTCGTTCTCCTGAAAATTCAATTTCTCAATTGTGTACTTAAAAATTTTGTTTTTTTTTTTAATTTCATACTCATGAATATAAAATATTGTATTCTTGGTTTTTTAAATTACATCATTTTTGAATGTCGTCTTTCCAAATTAAAAATTTTGTATTCTTGGATTTCAAAATCTCAATTCCGTATTTTAAAAAATTTTGTTTTTCGTTTCCAAATATTTTTATTATTATATAATCGTTTTATTAATCGAGGAAGTTGATGATTCGATCTCGTTTTCATGATCTCAAGAAAGGGCGTAACTAAGGTGACTAGAAGAGGTCGAAGATTTTTTTAACTTTAGCTCTGGTGGCATTCGATGCAAGTGGATCATCATTGATCACCGGGAAAACGATCTGATGCACATGCACGTTGCAACACGTTACGTCTCGATGTGGAAAAAGTTTTTTTACGATTATTGTATGGACTTCAAACGAGTAGATATAATATCACGTTTCCTCTGTTCTTTCTCTCTGTCTTTCGTCTCTGTCGTTCTCTCGTTATTGATAAGAATCGTTGGGCAATTTTAATCGCTCTTATCGATGAGAGTACAAGAGGAAATTTATCGTGCACCGATGCTGAGTTCTTTTAGGTCGTATCGAAGATAAATCGTACCTTCCTTCTAATTTCCAGCCAATTTTCTATTTTACGAAATTTTACGAAATTCGAGGATAAAATATATCATTTGTGGGAGGGGGGGGGGCAAAAATCAATAGTAGGAAAAACAGGTATAATAAAAATAATGAAAAATCTTTCATTTTATAATAAAATTAAAAACCAATTCAGAATATTTTCATAATTATTGTTGTTGCTATAATTGTGTACTGATAACCGTAAAATTAACAAATGTTTATTATTATTATTATATATTGATATTGATATTATTGTTATTATTATTATTATTATTAACCTTCTAGCAATAATTAACGGATAACAACCTTAAATTAATCTTTAAAAAAAATGACGTTGATCAAAATTAAGGAGGAAGTGGATCAGGTAAGCTTACTCCCTCTTATTCCCGAGGTGAAGAAAGGATAGTTTTTTTTTTTTAAATTGAAGGAATCTGCGAATAGGAAAGTAATTTTTTTTTGTTGTCCGAACTTCAAAATTTATTTGTTGGTTTTCCGAATACTTTTGAATTTCTTTTCGTTTTTCATTTTCTTTTTTAATTTTTCTTCTGGTTTTCCGAATTATTTCCAATTACATTTGGTTTTACATTAAAAAAAAAAATTTGTTCTGGATTTTCGAATTCTTTTGGTTCTTCGTTTACTTTTTAAATTTTTCTTCTCCTTTTCCGAATTATTTTCAATTACATTTGATTTTTCATTAAAAAAAAAAATTGTTCTGGATTTTCGAATTCTTTTGGTTCTTCGTTTACTTTTTAAATTTTTCTTCTCCTTTTCCGAATTATTTTCAATAGCATTTGATTTTTCATAAAACAAAGTTTTGTTCTGGATTTTCAAATACTTTTAAATTTCTTTTCGTTTTTCATTTTTTCTTCAATTTTTCTTCTGGTTTTTCGAATTCCTCTTAAATCCTTATGGTTTTTCGTTTTCTTTTTTCATTTTTCTTCTCCTTTTCCGAATTATTTTCAATTACATTTGATTTTTCATAAAAAAAAAATTTTGTTCTAGATTTTCGAATTCTTTTGAATATCTTTTGGTTTTTCGTTTTCTTTTTTAATTTTCTTTTGGTTTTTTGAATTCTTTTGAATTTCTTTTTTCGTTTTGGGTTGTGAACTTTTGTTTTTTATTTTTGTTCGTCAGGGTGAGAACTCTTCGAGGAGTCCTCGTGTATACGTGAAATTCGAACGTTCGTACATGTAGCGGGAAAACGTAGGCATCGAAAGGTTCGCGAATACGGTTGATCGTTTCGTGTTCCGAACCGAGGCGCTACGGAACGTTCCGAGTTCGACCGGGGACGTACGAGCGTCGAAAAAGCTATTTAACCTGCCTCGTGGTTACCGGCGTCTTCAGTACGACGTGAACTGCTCGCCGTGATTTTTCATAGTCGCGAGAATCATCTCCTCGCTATTTTACGTTTGTCCCAATCGAAGAAATCCACAGTTGATTATATTCACGTATGTACACACACATATATATATATATATATATACACGAATATATATGTGTGAAAAAATATATATATATGTTTGTCTCTGCAAGTTTGGAAAAATTATTTTTTTCATCCCCCCTAACGTTCCAACTGATCGTCGACGAGTCAGACGAGACTTTATAAGAGCCCCATCGAGCTCCCGAGAAACTCGAGTCCGAATCCAGCCACGAGAAAAAAAGGGTCTCGGAAGCATCGAACGATTTTCCAAATTTTTCGAAATTTTTTTTTTACACTCTCTTCGATCCAAGGAAATTTTTGGAATTTTCGTATTTTTTTTATTACGTTCTCTTCGATCCAAGGAAGTTTTGAAAATTTCGTCGTATCGGGTGTGAATACTGATCGTAAACCCAAACAAATCCGGGCTTACCTTTTTTTTTTTCGATTTTTTTTTTCGTTTTCTTATTGTATTTTTTTTTTGTTTTTTTTTTCGGTGGTGAATACGAAATTTAGCGACCCGGGAAAATTCATCGAATGTCTCATTGGGACACAATAAGAGACTGAAGAGTTTTGGGAACAATAAGAAACGTGAGTACTGAATAATCGATTTATTAAATTTGTTCGAAATCGTGGAGAAAAGTTTTTTTTTTAAGGACGGTGAATAATAGTAATATTATTGGGAACGGAATTTTTTGGTTATTCAACAATCGATTGGGTGGTCATTAATGATTGGATGAAGAAAAAGTCTTGTAGGTTCCTCAGTTTCTGATTATTTTGAATTTTCGAATTTTATGGTTTTGTATTTTTGTATCTTTCGATTTTGAATTTCGTATTTTTGAATTTGAAATATTGTCGTTTTCGTACTATAAATTTTGTATTTTTAAATTATGAATTATGAATTTTTACGTTCCAATAGTAAATTTTAAATTTTGTATTTAAAAAATTCGAACTTATTGGGAAATTATTTTCAATATTCAATTATCAATTTTGTGATTGTCTGGGTTTTGAATTTTTCGATATAAAATTTTGAATTCTTGATACTCAATTTAGTATTTTGATTTCTGTACGTTTAAAAATACAAAACTCGAAAACATTTTGTTTTTCATTTTTTTTTTAAATTTTATTTTTACACATTTTTGGTTGTAAAATTTCGATTTTTTTAAACGTTTAATTAAAAGTGCAAGCTAATGACCCGGTTTCTTCGTTCAATTGCCTATCTCTTTCAACTCCCAATGAAAATTCATTTTTCACCTTGTCACCAAAATTTCTCCAAAAACGTCGATTTTTTTTCCATTTAAATTCGATCAATAATTGTCGACGTTATTTGAGCAGAGCCAAGACAGATTGAAGATGGAAACGTTCACGCGCAATTTATTGTACGATCGAGCCAAAAAAAAAAAGTTTAATCGCGCGTCGCGAAGCTCCAGGCTCCCGTCAATATTTCCAAATTTGTATCGTAATCGTTGATGTTACCCAGAAATAATCGCGTCACGAAATTCCGGTTCCTGAATTGCCGGTCAAATATTTCGTCGACCAATTGTTTTCATATTTCCTCTGGCCTATCGGGCTTCGCTTCAGGAACGTACTCTTCAATATCGCAAAGTATACAGAGCGTGAGAAAATATTCTTCATCGACAAAATCCAGGTAGTAGCTTTTTAAAGAAAATTTTTATGGACCACGTTCGTACGAAAAAAAAAAGATCGTGATGATAACCATTTTTTACATTAATTATTGGGCCACGTAAATTCGAATAATGATTTTTCAAAAGAAAACTTATTTTTGTATGAACCGTTAAAAAGTGGGGAAAATAAACGTAAATACAAAAATATTTTTATTAAAAAAAATGTTATTTACGAAAAATAATAAAACTGTAAAAAATTATTTTTAAAAGTATGATTTTATTTGAAATATATTGTGAGAAAAAGATGCTATTAATAAAAATGATGATTTTTCAAAATTCGGAAATTATTTCCGAAAAAATGATTTAATAGTGGCCAAAATAAAAGTATAAAATATATTTCATTAAAAACAAAAAATATATATTATTTATGAAAAATTATAAAACTATACGAAAAATAATTTAAAAAAAACATCATTTTATTTGAAATATATTACGAGAAAAAATGATTTTCGGAAGAAAACAAAGATATTATTTTATTCGAAATATCGTAGTTTGAGAAGAAAATATGATTTTTCGAAAAACTCACACGAGCAATGATCGAGTTCTCGAAGTTTCGCGAATGCCCATCCGCGTAGTGGTCTCGTACCTACCGGCAGGAAGTTACGCGCCGGTGAACTCGTAACGTTTCGCCAGGCCAGGAGAACGCAATACGAAAAATGATCGGCCGAATAATACTTCCAATGTTAGTCTGAGTGATGATTGAGATTCAAAAATCCATAAAAAGTCGAACAGCAGTCTGACAATTCAGATTGAATTATTCAATAAAAAATTCTTTGTTAATTTCTTAATAAAGAATTTTTAAAGAATTAATAAAGACTTTATTGATAAAGAATTTTTAAAGAATTAATAAAGAATTTATTAATAAAGAATTTTTAAAGAATTAATAAAGAATTTATTAAAAAAGAATTCTTTATTAATTTATTAATAAAGAATTTTTTATCCAATTATAATTTAATTATATAATTTTAATTTATTAATCAAAACGTGAATAAATTAAAATAAAACATTTGGACTTCAAGTTGAAAATAATTATGGAAGAAAATTTCGTAGATATTTTTTCGAGACTTAAAAAAGTGACTAAAAATGAAAAAGAGTATTATAATATTTTTTATTGTGTATGATAAATTATAAATCTTTATAGATAAATCTTATAATCTTTTATAATTTATAATATACAAAAAATAAATAAAATATCAGACTCTTTTTCATTTTCAGTCGTATTTTTTCCAATCTCGAAAAAACAACAAAAAAATGTTCTTTCATTATTATTTTCAACTTTGAATCAAAATGTTGAATTTCAATTTATTCGCGTTTTGACGTTGGCCCATGTAGAAGTATGTTGAATAATAAATGGACGAACCGAATAATGGGGGGAGGAGGAGGGGAATAAGCAATGTGTGCTCAACGAGCAAGACTCTACGGCTGGTTCGAAGCAAGAGTCAGATTGGTCCTTTGTCGAGTTGGGTTCAGAGCTCAGCTGAGATCCTCACAGCACCAGTTAACGGTGATGGCTCGCCCCTCTCAGACTTCTCTAATTCGCATAATTGAATTAATCAAAAGTAACACCATTTTAGCAAAACTTTCCTCCCTTCGACTATCATATTATCGACTTGTTTAAAATTGGCATTAAAAAAAAATAAACTGAGAAGAAACGACCCTTAAAACTTATTTTTTTCAAGGTTTTGGATTTTTTGACTTTTGAAATTTCGTACTTTTGTATTGTAAATTTTGTATTTTTGTATATTGTATTTTGTATTTTTATATATTGTATTTTTTTATTTATGAATTTCAAATTATATTTTATTTTGTTTTAATTTTGTATTTTATACGCCATTGAAAAATTGGAAAAAAAATGTATATATATACTTTTTTTAAATTGCATTCCGTCGATGCAAAATTCAAACTCGTTTAATCCCAGACGAAATTCTAGTTCATTTTATTCGTATAAAAAACGTAGTCGTAAATTCTCCGTCAGAAATTATAATATAACGGTACTACCTATTTTTGTCTCGATTTATCTCGCATAATCTATCTTCGCGCGCGACAATTAAAAAATTTGGAATTCTCAACTCAATATTGAAAAAAATTTGGAATTCTGGACTCAATTTTGAAAAAAATTTGGCATTCTCAACTCAATATTGAAAAATTCGTAATACAAAATTCAGAGTTGCCATAAAAAAATGCAAAATCGAAACTGCAAAATACAAAACTCGAAATTCGATATCCGAAATACAGAAATGCAAGTATAAAAAATTTGTAATTTGAAATAAACATTGACATTAAATATTCAAAGTTCGAAATGTAAAATCTAAAAGTTAACATTCAAAATTTAACATAAAAAACTTCAGTATTCAGTATTCAAATTTAAAAAATCAGAATTCAAAAATTCGGCATAAACAATTACAACAAAAAAAAAAACAACTTTCATTCCACGAAAGTTAAAATACTCAAAAAAAAAAAAAAACGAAAATATTCCGAAGAAATCGCGGCATAAATATGTAATCTCGTGAACTCGTTGAACCCGGCAAAGCAAAGGGTAAAAAAGTAATGTTTATCATTCGCGAGACAACGAAACGACGATCTGTCGAAAAGTTCTTTATCTTTTTTTGTTTCCAAAATTTATTGCGAAAGAAAGGTGGGATCGTAAATATGGACGTTTTATTTGAATTACAGAATTGTTTCTTTTGGATTTCGATAAAAAAAAGAAACATAAAAAAAATAACAAAAAAAAAAATAAAACGAAAAAAAAACAAAAAAAAAAAGCGGAAGACGAATCGCGTGACGAGAGTTCGCGTAACGATAATATTTTTTCCGTGCATTGAAACGTTTCGTTTAAGCTTTCTTGTGCGTTCGTGTATGTTTTTTTTTGTTTGTCTTTTTTTTTTTGCAAAGATTAATGCGTCACGCGGAAATAACGAATACAGGAAATAAACATAAAAAAAAAAAATAAGAAAAAGTAAACTTTATGACTCGACCCGAACAAAATTTGCAATTCAATCTCGAATTACATTATTACGAGGCGAGTAATACAATGTTGAATTGCATTATTACGAAATATGACTCGTGCAGAGATAACCCAATCGTTAAGCCCCAATTGTTAAGATAATCCAAACGAAAACTCACGAAAAATGAAAGCTCGTGCTTGCTCGAAAAAAAAACACAAAAAATAAACCAAAAAAAACAGAAAAAAAATAATACAATTTTACCTCGATTTTTTTTGTCCTGTATCTCGATATATTTCGAAATTTCCAAAATCGTCAAATCGAATTTATAAGGGAAAGAGACACTTGGAAAATTGTCGATTTAACGACGATTTACCTCGCTTGTAACACACGTATAATTTTCACGTGACGAGATCACGTAACGGGTGAATCCAACGAACACGAGGTAAAACCGGAAGACAGAGAGAAAGTTTCGCACGTACAGTACGAAACATAAACAATTGTTGTAAGAAAATGCACTCGAATGGAAACTGGAAACGTTTGGTTCTGTGGTGAAAAAAATTAAAAAAAAAACCTTTAAAAAAATTTTTTTTTCTTTATTAAAAAGAATTATTTTTATTTTGAAAAAATTGTTAAATAATAAAAAGACAGCACACAAGTTCGATTCTCAGTTGACCTTTCTACGATATATCCCTACAAAATTTGCTTGGGGTCCACTGGACCCCTAGTGATCATTAAGGGTAAAAAATTTTTTTTTATTGATTAATTTATTTTTTTTTATCGTTTGCTGTGAATTTTGGTTTCGTCGAGCAGCGAGTGTAAAAATGCCCTGGGGATGTCCCGTTTCTCATCCTTGGATCTTTGTCTCATTGTGCGTTTCGAGATGGGAAACCGGTCTTTGAACTGTTGCGGAAGGACGGGAATTGAACAAACAGATATAATATAATTCGGTTCTCGGGACGAGACTCGGCAACCACTTTTGCCTGGTCGATGCGATTGTCCCAGACGACTGCGAGTTGTCTCCTGGCAAACTCGAATATTTCGTCGAATTTTACTTTTTTTTTTAACATTTTTTTTCGTCTCGCTATTTATTTTCCAAAAAACGGGAAACAAAGAATTTTAGTCGTTCAAAAAAGGTGCCTTGACATTTTTTCGATCGTCCACTCTCTCGTCTCACGTTTTTTTGTCTTTTTGTTTGGGTTTGTTTGGGTTTGTTTGTCGAATTTTACATTTTTATTCATTTTTTTTTCGTCTCGCTATTTATTTTCCAAAAAACGGGAAACAAAGAATTTTAGTCGTTTAAAAGGTGCCTTGACATTTTTTCGATCGTCCACTCTCTCGTCTCACGTTTTTTTTTTTGTCTGTTTGGGTTAAATGTGAACTTTGGTACAATTTTCCAGAGCTGATTGTCAACCACGATATAACATTTTTTCACCATTTTTTCCTCGAAATTCTTCGTGTGTACACACTTTTGAAATTTATAATTTTTTTTTTTCGTCGTTGTGTATTTTTGAACAAAAAGGGCACACAAGAATTTTTCTGGATTTTTAAAAATTACATCTTGTTTGATTAGTTCTATAAAATTCTGTTTTGTTTATTTAAGTCTTCATTTTTTTAAAATTAATCTTTTATTTCGAAAACAAAATTAATGTTTGTCATCAAACTTTTTGTAGTTCAATTTATAGATAAATATATATATCGTTTATAAAATTAAATATGGGAAAAAAATAGTGTTTGCCGATTTTTTATTTCGTTATTTGCGATAGGGCATAAACATGAATAATAATGGATTTTTGATACGTAAATTATTATTATTATCGAAAAAAAATATAAGAATATTAAAAAAAATTAAATTGTAGAAAAATTATATTTAAAAAAATTGAATTGAATATAACAAAAAATTGAATCAAAAAAATTCAAAGTAAATTTTGTTTTTACATATAAATATATTCTGGATATAGAGAATGCAATTTATACATACGTAAGCGATTTGTGTGTGGTGTGATACTGGAGTAATCTCAGCCTCGGCGTTTTCTCGGGAGGACGAGCTCGCAATGTCAAGGCCAAGTGACATCAAGCGTGTTATGCGGAAGCAGATAAACAAAAAATAAGTAAAATAAACGATCGATAAAAAAACAGCAGTTTAAAATGTATCGAAGGAAAATCATGATCATTGGGGTTCGTATCAGAAGTTCGTTGAGAAACGAATATGATTTACGTAATCGGTTGAAATTTTCCAACGAGTTTTTTTTTTTATCAACAATCTCGTGAAAAGAAATTATATTGAAAATTATTTTATGATAATTTTATTTAAAAAAATTAGCTTATTAATGCGACTTAGATTTGAAAAAAAACTTGAATTCATTATATTTTGTGAATTCCGATTTTTTAATATACTTATATTAAATGTAAATTAAATATAGATTAAATTGAATTGAAATTAAATTAAAAATTATTGGCAACGAATTAACGAGTATTGTTTGTTCAACAATTGTTTTCAATTAATTCCAATAATTTTATGACAAGCTTTCATTTTTGTTTTAAAATAACAAAATAATTAATTAACTAAATTGATAAAATCATTAATTAATATAATTCATTAAATTGAAATCTCTTTTAAAATATTTTAGAAAAATTTTTTAGTGAATTCCAACGGATCCGTTCAAATACTTTTTGAACGGCAATGTTTGGGTTTGTTTGGGTTCGCTTCGGATTGGTGAGTGGCTCGAATTTTGTCTCGGGGACAATTAAGATTTCGCGAATCTCGTTCTTTTGGATTCTCGATTAAATTCCGGCTCTGAGCGAGCAACATTGTCCGAAGGTCGTCAAGGTCAGTGGATAAGTGGCGCGTCATTCGCTAATACCCTCTTAGAACGACCATTCATTTTTCGTGAAAACCGTTGTCGCCTCTGCCTGCAAATAGATTCGGTTCTCTCGTCTCTTATCAGCCGAAAAACTCTTTTCTTTATCGATCAACTTTCGATCGCCGATCGAAACAAAAAACTGAACCGATTGAATATTTTATTTTTTAATGGAATTGTTTGTCCCAATTAGTCATTTTATTTTTTATTTTATTTTTTAATAAAAGTGTTTTTGTCAGACATTTCATTATTTATGAAATCTTGTCAATTAGAGATTTTATTATTGATTTTATTTTTCAATGCAATTGTTTGTATCAATTAGAGATTTTATTTTTGATTTTGTTTTTCAATAAAATTGTTCGTGTTAATTAGTCGTTTTATTTTCGTGTTAATTAGTCGTTTTATTATTGTTTTTATTTTTCAATGACATTGTTTGTGTCAATTAGACATTTTATTTTTTATTTTATTTTCCAATGAAATTGTTCGTGTCAATTAGCCGTTTCATTATTGATTTTATTTTTCAATAAAATTTGTATCAATTGGACATTTAATTTTTAATTTTCAATGTAATTGCTTGTGTCAATTAGACATTTTATTATTGATTTTATTTTTCAATAAAATTATTTGTATCAATTGGACATTTTATTTTTAATTTTCAATGTAATTGCTTGTGTCAATTAGACATTTCATTATTAATTTTATTTTTCAATGAAATCTTTCCTGTCAAATAGTCGTTTTATTATTGATTTTACTTTTCAATGAAATTATTTGTGTCACTTAGACATTTTATTATTGATTTTATTTTTCAATTCAATTTTTTGTGTCAATTAGTCAATTATAGAATCAATGACGAAGTTTTCGGTTAATATTTTTTCAATGATGGAAATAATCTCTTATCCCCTCTCTGGGTCGCTGGTCGCTATTCATTAGAAATCACGCGATTTCTCGCGTAACCCTGGTAACGCATACTACGTGGCTTTTGAAAAATAGAGAGAGAGAGAGAAAGAGAGAAGGAGAGATGAGAGTACGCGGTTGGCCACGTACATGCATGCTCCGTATCGATCGCATCGTTCGACCCACGAATGATGCAACAATCATTTGAAACGTCATATTTCGTTTGAGTTACGTGTAGCTTGTGCGTAGATGGATAATGACGAAACCTGATGCGATTCGCCTGACGTCTGTCACTCGCTTCTTTCTTTCTTCTTTATTTTTTCCTTCTGTTAATTTATTCTTCCGGTTTATACAGTGGGTGTCAATTTGACTCTGATGTGTACAGAGACCTACGATCGATCAAGTCACATTTTCTTTTAAACATTTTTTTTTATTATTTAATTATAAAATATTAAGGGGCTTAAAATATTATAAGGGGCTTATTATAAAAAGCCCCTTGTGGGCTTTTACATATCTCCTTTCTTTTTTTCCCCTCGAGTTCCAATGTTCCAATATTTCCAATTTTTACAATTTTTAAAAATTATTTTTTTTTAATCGACTACGACATCGAATTTTTTGTCCCGTTAGAACATTCCTGGACTTTTGTTAGTTTATTGGTTTTGTTGTGAGGATATGGGTTCATTTCATTGAATGGACGAATAAAAACGATTTTTTTGACGATTTTTGATTTAGGGAAATTTTATTGTTTTTTTTTAAATTTTTTTTTTCGTTTTTTGTTGCGTTTCAATTATTTTGGAATTTTCATCAATTTTCAATCTTTTCATTACTCTATTTTTCTTAGCTTTCAATTCTTGGGGAATTCCTCTTCGATTTGAAGTTTATTCAATTTTTGCTCCTTTCAATTTTTAGTTAACGTTCGATTTTTCATTTAATTTCGTTATACTTCCAATTTACTTCCATTCACGATGATTTTCAATTTTCAATTTTGTTCGGTTTTATAAAATTCGTATGGTTTTCCTGTTTTCAATTTCGGTCGATTCTTCATTTTGTTCAATTTGTATTTTTTTCACTTTTCAATTCTGAGTTTACTTGCATTTTCGATTATTTTAGATTTAACGTTTATCAACATTTTCAATTTTCTATTTACTTTCATTTTCATATATTTTCTATTCTCAATGATTTTCTATTTTCAATTATTTTCTATTCTCAATGATTTTCTATTTTCAATTATTTTCAATTTTCAATTATTTTCAATTTTCAATTATTTTCAATTTTCAATTATTTTCAATTTTCAATTATTTTCAATTTTCAATTATTTTCAATGTTCAATTATTTTCTAATTTCAATTATTTTCAATTTTCAATTATTTTCTAATTTCAATCATTTTCTAATTTCAATTATTTTCAATTTTCAATTATTTTCTAATTTCAATTATTTTCAATTTTCAATTATTTTCTAATTTCAATTATTTTCAATTTTCAATTATTTTCAATTATCAATTCCCAATTTCTCCCAAACTTCGATCTTATCGATTTTCAATTATTTTTTTCTCATTTTCAATTACTTCAAATTTCAATTATTTTTCAATTTCTCATTTATTTTCCTCGAGGATCGGTATGAGCCGTAGTTACTTGCATAAAGAAAAAAGGCAGTGTAATCGATTAATCGGAGCGGAGGAGTGGGGGGGTGGTCCGTGCGTACGTCGGTACGAGCCGGGGAAGAATCGCGGCGAGTAGAGAACGAATACAGTTGTAAGCATTATCGAGGATAGAGAACAAGGCAAGGGAAGTAGAATCGCGCGATTCTCGGCAGGTCTCGGCTGAGTACGAACTGGCCAATCGTCGACGATCGCGCGACTCGCGCCACCTGAATCCGGCGAATCCTGAGGGCCGCTTGAAAAACGCCGCGCTAGCGGGCATCAATTTTTTTTTGCCTCCTGCCAGGCAAACTCCTCATACATTTCACATGAAAGGGAAGCGAACGGTAAAGCCTTAATTTTTTTTTCCATTCTCACTATTCCCGTATCCGACTGCTGCTCTCCAGACGATTAATTACCTTTCTGCACGCACTCCTCCCTCTCCCCCCACCTCTATTTTTTTCTGTTCCATAGACCCACTTGCGGCATATTTGCCCCGCGGGAATACTCGTTCCGTCGAACAATTTGATACTCGGAAATAGTTCCACTCACCTCGCCCAATATTTGCCGTATAACACCCCGAAGAATTGAACATTGAAAATCATTGAAAACTCGAAGTAATCGAAGATAATTGAAATTTGGAAATAATTGAAAACTTGAAGTAAACGAAGATAATTGAAAGTTGGAAATAATTGAAAACTTGAAGTAAACGAAGATAA
>JAPYZJ010005075.1:0-5000 GCA_030522765.1 Ophioninae sp. B BG-2022a
TTGTGTCATTATTTTTGACTGTGGTTCTAGAAATGTTATTTAGGGTTACGGTTCCAAAGTTTAAATGAACAAAAATAATAAAAATTAACCACAATAACCAAAAAATGGTTCCAGTTTGACCAAATTTCTAGGTTTTTCTTAAATGCCCACAATTTTCAAGCTGCATGGGATAGATTTTTTTTCTGATTTTTCTCATGATGGTTACAATCAATCCTGTCACCCCGTTTCGGCTTGACGTTGAGTTTTAGGACACCCTGTATAAATATATATCTATTCATACGTATAAGAGATAGAAAGCAACCAGCGCTGTATATGTACTCTTTGGTCCCGCTACGTCTCGAAGCAACCCTCTTTGCGGCGTGAGAGAAAAGGTGGAAGGGATGAGGCGTCATTGTCGAAGCGTTATGAGGTGAAAAATGAAAGATAGCGATTTTCGTAATGCCCGTTGACGCGACGACATTCAGGTCCCTCTCTCTCTCTCTCTCCCTCCCTCTTTCCCTTTTTCACTGCTTCCTTCTCATTTTACCCCAACTGGTCTCTCCTCTTCAGACTGAACCGAAAAGCCTTCGAGTCTTTATACTCCTGAAGAAAAGCGTCCGATGAGCGCAATTCTCTTCGTGATTCCCCTTTTAACGCTGTTGCACGAGAAGCCGCTCGCGCTCGAAAGAAGCACTTACAAAATATTCCCTCGACATTTACCGGGACCGGTAAATGGCTTCTTGCCGCGCAGGAAACCGCATGAAAAGACGTAATACAAGAGCAACCCGCCCTCCGTTCATCCTACAAAGGTGCAAAGGTACCGGGTACACTCGTCGCAATTCGTTTACGCTCATTACCTTTGTTGTTATTATTTTTTCCTATTTTTTTTTTTCCCGGTACAAACCCCTCCGCAATTATTTGCCATTCGCGCCGTTTTTTTGCTCCAAGCTGGTTTCGTACGTTACGCAAGTTTCATTGGTAAAGTGATGACGATAAATGAATTTCATTTTTGTCAGCGATACAGCCAAATCAATGTCCAATTGTGAGGGAAAGAAACGAGCGCAACGATTATATATGGGAATCCATATTTTTATATGCGAAAATTTCTGGATTGTGGCTGAATTTTCGAAAATCGAAAGTATCAATTTTGGGCTTGTTGAGATCGTGGATGTGCAAAAAAAGGTTCAAATTTCTGGAAAAAGACCTTCCATTTTTTCTACTTGGCTAGATAGTACCTATATAATATCCCTAGATAATATACATTATTTCTAGACGATATATAATATCCTTAGATAATATAAATTATTCCTAGACAATATATAATATCCCTAGATAATATAAATTATTCTTAGACAATATATAATATCCTTAGATAATATAAATTATTCCTAGACAATATATAATATCCCTAGATAATATAAATTATTCCTAGACAACGTATAATATCACTAGATAATATACATTATTCCTAGACAATATATAATATCTCGAGATAATATACATTATTCCTAGACAGCATATAATATCCCTAGATAATATACATTATTCCTAGACAATATATAATATCCCGAAATAATATACATTATCCCTAGACAATATATAATATCCCTAGATAATACACAATATTCCTAGACAATGTACAATTTGCCTAGATAATATATAATACCCCTAGATAATATAAATATGAGGTTGAAGTTCGCAACGTTGCGAGGCAACGAAAATCATTATTTTTGAATTTCTCTATTTCTTTTTCAATATAATCGTAATTAAAATACCTCAATAATTATACAAATCTTTATTGTGATAACATAGAATTCAAATAGAAAAAAAAAAGAAAAGAAATTTCGTTGCGTCGCAACGATGCGAACTTCAGGTCCATATATAAATTATCTAGAGAAAGCGGATTAAGGGCAGTACTTTTTATCGACTCAAATTTTTACACGGGTACACAAAGACGTCGGAAATATCATCCTTCCCCTGATTGGCTGATGACCCAGCTGGTGCACGGCTAAACGGTCACCGCTCCAAGTATTGCGATCATGCACAACGCTACTCGACTCGAAGTAACGCTGAAGCTGAACCCCGACTCCTCATCCACCACTATCGGTATTACGCACCACTCCTACATTCTGCATAAAACACAAGGATCAAGAATGTTGAGAATAGGATATATATACTCGTTCGTATGTCTCCGTCTTAAAACGGCGAGGCTTAATCCATTTCTCGCGCTTCTCCGGAACGCTGAGAAAGCCGGGGCACCGAGATACCGAACTTGGAAACAACTGTACGATTCCCACGCATAGGAACGTTCAGGAGAGAGCAGATGGGAAGCTTTTCTATGTATCTCGAAATCAAAAGATCCCGCGCGGTTTTAGTGCACGGGGCTTCACGTTCCGGCAGTCCGTTTTCTATGTCTTATCTGTTTAGCCACTTATCGATGAACCTTCATGGAGAAAAAAATTTCGCTTTATTTCTCGGGAGTTAAAACGTGATTTTTTGCTTTTCGAACCAACTGCAACTGTACTGCTTCGTGCAATTTTATGAAAATATATTTCTATTTCCGGTTCGAGGTCCCATCACATTTAAGGGCAAAAGTTTATTCTCTCATCGATCGATAAAAGCTTTCGAAATTGATTTTGAAATATGCTTATTATTAAGTATCTTTTCGGATATTATTTTGTTCTTATCGAAGGGTAAAAACGTATAACGTTATGGAACAAGTATAAAATAAATAAAACAATGAAATAAATTTAAAAAGCATGAATTATAAAAACGGAAATGTAAAATTACTCAAAAATGGCACTATAAAATGCACTTTAAAAAAATGAAACTATAAAGTGATTTTTAAAAAAAGATAAAATGTATGAAAGTTGTTACGTTGTTTCATGATTATGCAAATGTCAAAACATCGCAGAAATTTGCTTATACTGCTTTTTTGCGAAGGTTTTTTATGAGCCAACACAGGTGTTATGTAATCGCTCGGCTTTGAGAAAAAAATTTCAGTGCCACTCACTCGAATCGACTTCGATCCGTCGAACGTCACTTTTGGCGAGACCCTCGCGCTTCCTCTTAGAATTCAATTTCGTCGTGGCACGTCGTATAGAGCTTCATCCTCCCCCGTCTGAATACATCAAACTTCGAGGCCACGAACGCAAAAAGCGCGGAGGAATATTAATCCTCCGATTTTTCTTGTCGTCCTTTATTACCATGTTCCCTCTACTGATGTCACAGATTTTGGAGAATTGTAATCACGACGCGCGACAAAGTCGGTTAAGAATCCGTCACGAGTTTTCGAAACTGTTATAAAAAATGACTTCAAAGAATAACTCAAAATGTGAGTATCTTTGAAGTAAAAATTGGAGAGTGATTTATCGTGTAGTTTTCCAATGTTGGTGAACGAACTTTTGAGCCAATCGAAATTTGAAGAGAACTTCGACCTAGCTAGTATAGAAACGCATATATTTATCCTGAAATCCTTACAATTGGCAAAAAAATAACGAAGAAAACTTCTGAAAACAGCAACGAAGTATTACAGCCGGTAGTAAATAGTGTCAAAACTTTCCAAGCGTGTTTTGTTACGTCTCAATGAAGCACAGTGAGACCCCGATTTTCTAACACAAAATTCTAAAGGAAAGTAACTAAAAAAAATTGAGTTTTTTTTTAGTTTCCTTCATTTTTTACCCTACTTCGTCTACGCCATCGAAATTACTATTTTCTGTTTGTGCACAGGTACTATGCACTCAATGCCGCAATGATGCACACTGACTTATTCTAATGGGTGCATTCCTTATAGCACAGCACGTAGCAGATCAAAAACCTACTATTTAATTTGATAAACAAAAACAATAAATACAACGATAAATTCATTTTTATATTATTTATTCATGGTCATTATACGACGCGAAAAGAAAAGTGAAAAACGATACACTTGTCCGAACGTGGATCGAATCAACGTTCGCTCCGATTCGAATGAAACTACTGTGCCATTGTTTACTCAGTGCCGCAAGTTCACTCATGAATATCTACTTGATAGAGATATTCCTAGATCCTAGAATATTCCTAGATTTTTAGAGATTCTTAGATTCATAGATTCCTAGATCCTATAATATTCCTATTCCTAGGGGTATTCCTGGATTCCTAGAGATATTTCTAGATTCCTAGAGATATTCCTAGATTTCTAGATCTACTTAATAGGGATATTCCTAGATTCCTAGAAAGAGATAAATATTCCTAGATTCCTAGAGACAGATTCCTAGATTCCTAGAGATATTCCTAGATTCCTAAATCTATTTAATATTTAAACTTTCTTCAACTTCCGTCAGGAATATCTTATTAGTAGTCGGCTACTTTTCGTCACGTGACGTATTTTGAAAAAAAAATTTCGTTCGAAAAAAGATACCGTATACGCTTACAAATGGAAAATATTAGTTTAGATACACCCTATATATGTTTATTTGAATATAAATGTATATTATTGCGTAGGCTGGACTGCTCACGCTCGCGAACTCTCGCGAGTCGTGGCAAGGATTTGTTACTTGCCTGTCGGTGTACTTATTAGGCAAGGCCCCCACGAAACGGGCAAACTTTTATTCTCGCCAGTAAAAATATGAAAACGCGCTCGTGTCTGTCCAGAACTCGTGCAATATGCGCACACTACGAAGCTCACGAATAATAATTATGTTAAAGTGCTCGCATAGTTGCATCGGATTTTCATTGAATTCCAACGATCGAAACTTCATCGCCATCAAATAAACAGAGTAAATTATTAGCGAATTCGCTCCTCGATTATCCAATAAATATGAATACTTTGCTTTCTGTTTTATGTTTCACAATGCATCAAGTTATGTCTGGTTTTCAGTGTACGTATGGTAAACAAGTTAACAGATAAAATAACGAGGAGAAATATTCGCCCGGTTTCGAAAAATCATTTTCGAAAAACATGATGGGCAAATATGTTAATTTTCTTTAATAACTTAAAAAAAAAAGATTGAACATTTTCATCGTTTGTCATTACACATTTT
>JAPYZJ010005075.1:10000-22527 GCA_030522765.1 Ophioninae sp. B BG-2022a
ACGTGGAAATGCGTTATCGTTGATTGCAACTAAAATCATTATTATTAATCGCCCGATAGGTGTATTATTATCAACTTCAAGTTTCCATTATTGAAACGTCACTGTTTCTATTACTCAAGTTTTGTGAGAGAGAATTGATCGGAAAATACGTTATTAAAAAATTAATTATCAATTTAAGATACGATTTTGGGATAAAATATTCAATAAAAATATTTAATATTTATTTAAAAATTTGCATTCTGATGTTGGAAAATTGATAGGGATTTTCAAAAGGATAGTAAACAAAAATTAGGAACCGGAAATTTTAGTGTAGTGAAATTGTATTACTATTAAATGTAACTTTCCTTCTTTGGATTGTCGTTATTTCAATTACTTAATTTTTTTAACGAAAATATGGGCTACGAAAGTGACGAAAACAGAATTTCAAAGTATTCGTCAATAACTTACAACCTGGATGTAGAAAAGAATTGATAATTGTTTTTAAATAGGAAGTGAACAAAAATTAGCATACAGACGTTTCGGTGCAACGGTATTATTACAAAGTTGGAGTTTGCATTTTTGGGCCGTCACTATTTCAATTACTCAAATTTCGTTATACACATTAGGGCTACGAAAATCACAAAAATATTTTACAAATTATGAAAGTGCATCGTGAAACTAGCAACAAATGATGATAATTTTCAAAAAGCAAATAAACAAAAGTGACAAAACGATCGTCTCAACAGAGGGGAATCGTGCGAACGCCGATGGCATTACGAATGAAAAAAAAAAAGAAAAAACATTTCTTTTTTGTTTCCTCTTTGTTTTGAACGTGATAAGGATGTATACTCATGGAAATTCGTACGTTCCCTACTCGAAGCTTTCATAAATTGCCTGTGACAGATGGGACGTCGCGACGACGACCGGCATTCTTTCTCTTTCTCTCTTATTGTCACTCGCTTCGTCCCCAACTCCTCGTGGCGCATATCCGCCGGAAGTGCTCGGAGGGAAGACGCGCGTGTCTATTTGATCGATGCCTCCTCGATGCGCCATCGCATACAACTGTCGAATCAAATTTTTCATTTTATTCCTTCCAAACACGATAAAACCATTTTTCGCGACGCCACGATGCAAGGGCGATAAAACGAGGACTCACGTAAAAATAAGTTCAGATTTTTCTTCGATATTTTATCAGCATCTATTTTTTATATTTTTCTATCAGCTATCGAATGAAAATTTCCGTGATCCGTGTATATATTCGTATTGATATATATATGCAAATATTTATATGCAAATTAGTCTATTTACAGACATCCGTAGCCTCTTAGTAGTCGGTGTACTGATAATAGATATACAATTATGATGATAATGATAATAATGTTTTCCAACGTGCAAATTTGCCCAAAGCCGCGGTCTCCACGTTTACCTTCTTCTCGTGGATATGTAGGTTTGCGCGTGCATCTGCATACGTACAGGGTGTCCGGTAACCAATGGACAAATTTCAAATTGCTTAGAGCACGGTTAAACGCCATTTAAAAAAATCGAGGATCGATAATTCTTCAAAGATTGTTCCTAGGTAGATCCATGTATGATACCAAAATAAAACTGGAAATATGTCACTTGTATTACATTCTTTATACCACGATCCCAAATGAACAAATTCCATAGTTTTTCTGATACCACAATATCGTACAACAACTATTTTAATAGACAATAATACATTTTTACCAGCTATTGCTTTTAAAAAGAAATACGTATTTTTATTTTTTAGCACAAATTTTACAAAATTATATTTTTTTGACAAACTTTAAGGACTTCGGATGTGAAAAAAATTCGGAAAAGTCAAGCCAGCCCAAAATGATCAAAATGTATTCAAAAATGTAATTTTGCACATTTCATGCTGGAAAAAAAATCAAAAGCAGACAGCTTTTGATTTTTCAAAATCAAAAATTAAAAAAAATCCAAAATCACTGCACAGACTGAACGTTTTTTTATCATATTTAAAAAAAATCACATTTATTCACAGTTAATCTTTTTTACGATTTTAAGTCCTGCTGTACGAAGTATTAGGTTCATCCATTAATTCCTGGACACCCTGTATAGCGTACACTCCGCTTATAACTTGTTCCTGTGTATACGTGACTTTAAAACAGTCAAGGCCGCGCTCATCCTTTGCTTCTTTCCCTCGTGGTTGTCGTCGTCGTTGTCGCCATCCTCTTCTCCTTCTTCTTCTTCTTGGTCGTCTTCGAAGAGTGGTTCTTGTCCAAGTGTGGTGAATCCCTTTCACCTCCTACATGTTCTTCTCTCTACTATTCGCGGGGCTGCTATACGCTCGTGCACTTTTTAGCCGCGAGTCTCAGCTCTTCTCTCTTTTCCTCTCCCCCCCCTCCCATTCTCTCTCTCTCTCTACTCGTGCAGTCAGGATATTATAATAGTTGTACGAGCTCCCTTTCACCTTGAACGAAGAAACCACAAGACGCGTATAATTGAACGTTTCATCCTTATGAGTCCTTCCAGGCTTTTCATATTTGCCGGGTTTTAAAATATGAGCAACGTTGATAAGGATATTGATAGGGAATAATATATTGATAAAGATCGAGAATTTTTAGCATTGCCAAGTGGTCGTTGCTGCACGGATGTGAAATCTTTATGAGGAAGTGGTTAACGAAACTTCATTGTTAAATAGCTCTTGCCCATAAATTTCATTGCGCTAGCATGTCCGGAAATTTCGTTCACGTGTATGCTGGAAATGAATGTTGGGATCGTATCGTATCGAGGGTTATTACCAAGGTTATCGTGGAGAACAGGGTTTTCTGCAAAGTCGAAAGGAAACACGTTTTCTAGATAGTTCGATACATATTCATCATCACACCACCAGGAAAAAAGAAACATCGGAAATATCCAGATATAAATAGTGTAGGGAGGTAGTTAAAACGTTTTTGACGACGAGCTTCCTCATAGATGCTGAATACGCTCCATTGTTCTTTCCAATGAAAAATTGCTTTCTTTTTTTTTAATGACGGATCGCCGCGAAATCAACTTGCAGAACAGTTTTGGTTGATCTTCACCAATAGAAGATTCAAGCTTGCATCATGGAAATGCAAACATGACTTTTAGAAATTTCTCAATTCTCGTATTACAAATTGTATACTATTTTTTTTTTCGTAATTAATCGAAACAGCAACTGACATTTAAATGAATATTTAAACACGTTTGAAAAATGTCGACTCCGTTAAGTGGCAAAAAAAAGAGCAATAAAGAATTAATTTTCATCGCGATCAAATAATCGAAGCTCCAACCTCCTTTGAAACGTTCGAATAAAGATATCGAAAAAAAAATTAGACATCATTTTACTGTAAACCTACCATCTCTCCAACCTGACAAAATCCGTAGACGAAAGATCATAATATATATCAATACGATATATTTTTTTAATTTATCACTTATATTTTTATTAGTATTTTATATTACGTATGCCCTAAACAATTATTGTAAATTTATTAAAAATAAAGTATCTTCATTACGATATACTTAAAAATAACGAACGGACGCCGGTGGATGGAGAATCGAGGTGCGGCTCCGGTGGTCACTGAAGTTAAGCAGCGCTACGCGTGGCTGATACTGGGAGTGGTGACCGCTCAGCCGTGCTCCGGCTGGCGCATCGACCAGTGAGAGGGAGGCCGATTTTTCTGAAACCTTGGTGTACGTAATGTAGCAAAACTCTTGTATACCAAGGAATCAGGAGAATACAGGGTCGTTTATACAGACACGACTTTTCCACAGTTCTCTCTTTAGCAAATGCGAGATAGAGTAGCTTAAGTCGATTCTGACTGGAACAAGGGAGGTTAGGTTCGAAAAAGTGTAAAAAACAATGGACTTGAAGTTCGCATCGTTGCGATGCAACGAAATTTCTTTTCTCATTTTTTTATTTCCTTAAATCTATTTTTTTGGCGAAATATTTTTTTTCATATTTGAATTCTATGTTATCTCAATAAAGATAAAAAATAATGATTTTCGTTACGTCGCAACGTTGCGAACTTCAACCTCATAAAAACAGATGAGTTTCAGAAAAAGTCAGAAAACAGAGGAATAGATGTGTGACCATTAGTTAAAAATAATTTCATCATTGTTGTGACGATAATCCTTGGTATTAATAATCACGACGATAACAATGATATAATTAGTTAAATCTATAAACTCGAAGGAGTGATTCGAGGGTAAATTAATAGTCATCAATTTGCCAGATGAGCTTTCGCGTCCGGATAAAACCGAGGGACTCAGGACTTAGTACCCAACGGTGGAATCTTAATTAATCATTAATTAGCCTGCGGTAATACCGAGTGACAGTGACACGGAGCCAGACAACCGATGAAGGCTCTGACTGGTTCTGGAAGCCTGCTCGACATATCCCGTGAAATTGTTGAATAGGAAGAGAGACAAAGAGAAAGAGAAAACCTTCCAATGTCGTAGAATCAAGTTTAACTTCGAGTAGCCCCTCGTATCTTTTGTGCATGTCTCTCGTATGGGTTTCACAACGAAATATGGAGCCTAAATATAGCAGGACGAGAATTTTCTTGTCCCACGTTCGGGGTCGATGGGGCTCCTTTGGTTCTAGTGAGAAACGGAATCGTCTTCGGTCGATGTGAACGCTGCCTTTGGATTTTGTCGTCTAAGTTTCTCTCTCTCTCTCTCTCTCTCTCTCTCTTTCTTTCTCTCTCTCGACTCCCCCCTCTTTTTCACACACACACACACTCTCTCTCGATCTCCCGGTTTTCACCGATACCAGCCAAGCTTTATACCCGTCGAGCTCCTTTTCGTGCGTTCGAAACTCCGGGATTTCCCAATGTCTCAGTAGTAGCTGCCATTTTTAAACGGACCAGCGAACATTTTCTGCTCCGATGGCTCTAAAGTTTCGTCGGCATGCCATGGAAATTCACTATTATTTATTCCCTTCCTCATTTTTATTAGCGACGGTAACCACTTTTTTTCGTATGAATATTTTAGTTCCGGATCATTGATCGGAAATTCGAAAAACGTTTCATCAAGTCGACCCATTCTGCCAAAGTGAAATTTGTGAAATTCTGGAATTGTTTCGTGTTGGTTGTTATTTATCGGTACAAACTGCGAAATTTCATCTAGCTTCTCGCATTTTGTAGACTTACGATACAGGATGAGCATCAAGGTTTTCCTTATATATAGAGTCTTGTTTTTAGAAGGACGAAAGTAGGAAGTATGCATTTCAATATAAACAAATAATTTTCTATGAAAGAGACATCCTAATAAGTGGATAACTGTACTTTAAGTATATTTTAAGATATAATTAATCAAATTAAGAGTTAATCTATGGGTGGGATTGAAATTACGAATTTTCATTTTCCGAAACAACAAATGTCACTTTGACGTGAGAATGAAATTGAAAAAAATCTTATTAAATTTACACTAAGTGAAATAACTTATTTTCTTCCCCCGTGACCCCTCCCCTCAATTTCCAATCTTCCAATTTTTTCTTCTCACTAAATAACCTTCAAACTGTATTTCTGCCAACCACCAAAGTGCAACGAACAAAACCAAAAAAAATCAGAAGAAAAATGATTGTGTATGATCGTGTGGATCAGTGCTTGACGCGGTGGATTCGAATCGAGTGATAAAAGTCCGTGATAAACAGACCTTACGAAATCGTTTGGCGAAACAATCGCTGATGGAAAATCTATTTTCGCGAGCTGCTTCAACGCTAAGTCCGATCCGCACTATTTCATTTCGCAATGCCTATTAAAAACGCGAACAACGAGCGCCGTTGCATCGGACTTACGTGAGTTTCGCGCTATTCACGTAGCCTCGTATCGAGCCAGCCTTTCCTCTTTCCCTCTCCCCTTTTCCGCCCGCAATATTCGACGACTTCCGTTGTACTCTTCTCCCGTATCAAAGTGATAACGGTGCGGTCTCACCACGGATACCGACATCTTACCGCACACATTGGCCAAATACTCGTACCCTTGACTATGTCGAGCAGAAAACGTGACTAATGAAAATGCAACGAGCGAAAGCGAGATACGTCGTGGCAAATCTCAAATTGAAACTATGCAACCGAGAAAATCGTTGAAATTAAATATATAATGAGAGCTACCGCAAGTTCCGACCGGAAACAGATAACGACGTGTCAGTGACAGTGCTATTGCGAATTAAGATTTAAGATGCTGATCACGAAATATACGACGATATTGCTGCAGTCTACGAATCGACATATCATTAGGTAAGTTGTCACGATAACGATAAAAACGAGAATATTAATAGGAATATCAACAATAACGATGTTACTTAATGTTGTTATTTTTATTTAAAAGTATTAGTATTACAATATTTATCAGAATTATTGTTCAGATTAGAATATAATAATAGTAATTATTATAGCAGTCACAAACTTTAAATGATGGAGCAAAACTATAGAAAAAACTTTTTTAGCATTTATATATATTAATCATAACAAAATTAATGATTATCGTTGCTTTTATTATTGTTATTGATATTCATAGTAAATGATTAAAAAGTACAAATTATAATAAAAATATACCACTGTTTTCATTGTTATATACGACAGAAATTATTGATATTATTTTTTAATAAAGAATAGTATATATAAAATAGATAATAAATATTAATAAGGAAGGAAATAATGATAAATGATATTGTTATCATCGTCGTTGTTCTTTTTATTGATATTTTTATTACTGTCATTGTAAACAATAAAATTGAGAATGGCTATGATCACAGTAATGACAAAAAAGCAATCGACGAATCAGCAAGTCTCGACAATTATGATTATAACGATAATAATAATACTTAAAAGTGAAAAGTGACGAAACGTCTACGGAGAAACGATACTTGGAACGAATGAAAAAAAAAATGTGCACACGTGGGCGTTAATACGATCGAGAAATGTGTTGCGTGAAATACTTTGGGAGAATGCACTGCTGTATTTATATTGCCATCGTCTTACGATCGTAAAAATAAAGAGAGAGGAAGATATCGTATAGTTGTAAATGTTTGGATGTAAATGTTTGGATATTTGTATTTGTTTGGATTAACGTTACTCGAAGATTCGTGACCTTTTTTTTTTATTTCGTTCTTCGTTCATTTCCTGAGAGGAATAAGGAAAGACAATCAATGTGTGATTAGGCAATTCTTTAAACTTCGACGATTGTTACGCTTCGATGATTTGTGGTCTCACTCGCGTTATGGTTCAATTACACCCCTCATTCATTCTCCTCTTCTCGTTTTTCGACTTTTGCTGGATTCGTCCAGGAGGTCTCTTAACGAAGCACAACCCCTTTCTCATGGACTCTAATTAGCGCTGCTGCTCGAATTTCCACTCAATCAACCTTCCACAAGATACACGACTCTCCCAATCCTGTTTTTTTTTTCAATTTACCTCGTCAATTTTACCAATTACGCAGTCCAAAAGATAATTGGGGAGTTTTTGGAAATTGATTAAATTAAATCGAGTCGACGTTGTATTTTCCTCGACTTTTCGATTATTAAAGGACGTTGTTGGAGTATCAAAGTGCTGTGGACACTAGAGATTCCTAACGATCACCCATCTAAATAATGGGCTTAACGAATTCGACTCGAGGTATCAGCTCCAGACGAATCAATCGATCTGAAATTAAAGTGGATGATCGATGAAATTTTAAGTATTGAATTTTGGTTCATTGTGGATATTAAACAATCGTAAAAGTCGTTGAACATTTGAGAAATCATTGTTCTCTATAAAAAAATATATGAATTATTTTCACATTTTTCACTAAATAATTTGATGATTGTGAAAATATGGATTCGAGCCTATCAATGGTTGCAAAATTGAAAATAATATTATATTATATAATTCAAAATAAATTTTGAAAATATTAAATCATCAAGATTTAGGATCAACCGATCAGTTATGCTAAATTTGAAACAAGTAGACTGCGTTTTCCCGTCAATTAATTTATAAAATGTGAATAATTTATTTTCACGCTGAATTAAACAGAAATCATTGAGAAATATTATTTATATCAGGTTTTTGGGTAATTATTGATGCAATTATCATAATAAGATGGTCTAGACGTGTCAATGAAATTAAAAAATTTAATTAATACGTCAGACTTTTCTGTTGGTCAGTTGGAACAGATGTACAGTCACTGAGAAAACCTGCGTCAAATTCACGCCAATATTGTCAAGATTCACTTCAATTATTATTGAAAGTGCAAAATTTACATTTAAAAGTGTTAATTTCTTATTAAATTAAGTATGCTTAAATCTACACATGTACGACATACTCCAAACATGTAAATCCTCGATTTCCTCATTTTGGACATTTAGCTTAATTGTATAAAAGCATCGTCGATATCAACGATCCTATTTTACATAGAACAACCCGCGCATAATATCTTTTCATTATCCGTACACTCGAGAAGTTTCCCGGATTCTTTTTCTTCGTTCACCGAACACGAAGTTTCGCGGATGATTCCTCCTCTCGATATTTCGCATTCAGGGATCGTTCGGTGCATATTTAAATGGATAAATTGGCGGTTGCCTTGGGCGAATATACCAAGGCTTTTTTCCTCTTCCACTGGAGGATTATTAAATCCGTCTATTCTTCCCAAAACTCTCTCTCTCTCTCTCTCGGTCTCCCTATCCATTTTTTAACTCCCGCTAAAAAAAATCTTGCGACGTCATTCGACGGATAAAAAATGAGAGGGAAGAGGGATTGGTGACTGAGAATGAAGAAAGAGCAGAGAAATAACAATGAAATGGAAAAGCAGAGGGCTAAAGGGTCGAGCTTGTATTACAGTTTGAAAAGAGGAGAAAAAGTAGAAAAAGATGGAAAAAGATCTCGAGAAGACGAGCTTGTCGCGATCTTTTTTTTTTTTACACATCTCTGTCCTCTTTGGCGTTCTCGCATTCGCTGTTGCACGTGACTCGGAATAAATTCGATAAGGTTCCTCGACTACTCTATACTAGCTCTCTTACCGAAGCCGCAAACTCTCCAGAGCCAAACTTCCATTCTCTCGTGCTCTACAAACCCTTCCCTCAACCCAAACTCCTTCCTACCTTCGTCTCAGATTTACGCATGGATAATATACATAGATATACATATATTCATATTGGGTTTTGTCATTCACCGGCTCGGTTTAAGAAATGGTCCATTGTGCACCTGCAACCCTCGTAGAAAATATGCGAAACACTTTGTAGGATAGATTCAGCACCGAGTTCATTTTGCGTTCTTACCGATCAACAAAAAAAATTAATGTTCTATTTTGTTAAGAGCTCGCTATGTAATAATATAATGATTAGTACTATTGGAGTTTGAATTGTTGGGAAAAAACGAATATGATTTTTTTCCTCGGAAATTTGACAAATTTGCGATACAGTTTTTTTTTCCTCGGAAATTTGCTAGATTTGCGATACAGTTTTTTTTTCCTCGGAAATTTGCTAGATTTGCGATACAGTTTTTTTCCCTCGGAAATTTGACAGATTTGCGATACAGCCTTGCGATACAGTAAACAAATTTGAGATTACTTAGGTACAGCTTGAATCTGTAGAATTTTGTTTTTGGTAATAATCACGATCAAAAATTTAATAATTTTAGACGCGAGGATTCATGGATGTAATTGAAAATCAATGACGACTCTGTCGTGAAATTAAAACGTCCGAGACGCCATGTACGATTTTGCTTTCCTGATATGAACGAGAAAGCATTTGTGATAGCGTGATTAGTGGTATGGTTTAATCTATATTTTTAAATATATTTATATATTTTAAAAATAATTTTTTTCGAAAATTCGAAATCGTCTCCTTGAAATATGCGCGGGAGAGAAAAGAGGAATATTTAAAAAATATTTTTTTAAATAAACAGTTTGGTGAGAGGCAGTAAATCTATAAAATAGTGAAGGATTTGTTTAACGATGATTTAATCAGCAATCATTGAAAAACTCGATATATATTGAGCTTTCGATTTACCATTGAAAATAATAAAACTGACCAGACGTAATGATTGAATAAAAAATTGACAATGTTTTTTATTGGCATGTTTTCTAACTCATACAGTCACTGAAAAAACCTCAGTCCTAAACCTTCAGTTATTATTAAAAGAGAAAAATTAACATTTCTAAGTATCAATTTATCACTAAATCAGCTATCAGCTAAAGTTTCAGCTATTTAAAAAGCTAAACATGATCGAAATCATCGTTTGTAAATCCACAATTCTCCTTTTGAGGACTCTTTTTTCTAAACGATTCATCCAATAATATATTTACGAAAATATTATTCAGCTTCGCGAAATTTAAATATCTGCCTATGGGTTTTCACTAGTACGAGAAAAAAGATAAAAATGGTGTGAAGGGTGCGACCATGAGGAGGGTCGTTCCGAAGCCCCGGTTAATTGGAAACGATCGACGACGTTTCTCCGATGCAAGCTCTGCGACTCTCGCAAGGATTCGACCCACGCGAGGCAATTCTTTCGGGACTCCGTGTATACAGCCACTAGATTTAGCGAGGCCCCTCCTAAACGCGAGAAGGCTTGTAAATCTCGTTCCTTTTTTAATTCCCTCTCGTGAGAAAAGTATCGCGACCCCCCCCCCCCTGCTTGCCCCAAAAACTTGAGTTAAACGAAGCAAAAACTCTACGAGAGAAGCACTCTTGTACGATTTTCACATACGAGTGGACAAGCCATGGGTATTCGGCACTAATGAAACTGAACAGGAATTTATCGGTGATATAAATCGAGCCCTTGTATCCACCTGCATCCTTGTTTATCCCATTCGCCGATTTTCTCTCTTTGTCGAAGATGAGGCAACCCTCGATAGATCCTCGAGAACCACTTACCTCTTTTGGGAATTTCGTTCTTCCGATTCGCGACAATATTTCGTTTCTCGTTTCAGCGTCGATATACAACTTCGATATATTGGAATCCAACCAACGTGAATTATTGTTTAATATTATTAGCCATAATGAAATTTTACTTAATTATTTAACGTGTACTAGGTTTTTCCAAAAAAAATACGGTGAATTTTTATTTTTCTCGAAAAACATTTATTTCTTCATCAGTATCTATTTTTTCGCCTTCAAACTAATCTCCCTCAGATATAATGCCTATTTTCCAGTGCTTTCTCGAATCGTCAAAAACGCCTGATATACGTTCTTTGATATGGCCTCGAGCTTTTTCAACGATGCAACCATGACTTTTCCAAGCCATGTATTGGAAAAATCATGGATTTCTTTTTACTACACCTAATATTATATTATTTTTCTACATGACTTTTATTCTTTTTTTTTTTCTCTATATAATATTCCCTATAATAAATACCTAACGTAGATCCTTAGGTACTTATTACATTCTTCCGTCCATCAAGCGTACAAAAAAGATGAAATTATGTTGTAAATATTTTTGTAAGATTCTTATCTTACAGAAAATGTCTTCTTTTATTCATATGATGAGTATCAATGCAATTTGTGACTTTTATTGTTTTAACCTAATTTGTGAGGTTCTACTTCCGGTATTTATTGCATTTTTATCAGCGTAGTCACAAATTACATTAATAGGACTTATCACATTAAAAAAATTTGTGACGAAAGTATATGATTGTTTACGTTTGACAGTTTGAAAATTATGATTAATATTTATTCAGTTAATATTTTTTAGCAACAAGTTTAAAAGTTTTTTAAAAATAAATTTTTATAAATAAATAAATTTTATTTTAATGAATTTTATTTTAATAAATAAAAATAAATTTTACTCGAAATGATAAATCTCAAATTTTCGTTATGTTAAGCTTCAAGCCTAAAGGATTCTGAAACTGCGTTCGCGTAGCCCGTGCTCTAAATTAAAAGAGTCGTTACACGTGATAAACCTCCGATCAAAGTTAATTAGGGACAATATATACTCTCGGATAATTATGGACCCTCCTCTCGGTTGGGCGAACGAGAGGACGATCCGTAATACCCGATGGTGATCCTTCGTCGTCTACGTCGACTTGAGCTTCTTGTCGAGCTTTGAGAATTATCCAGGTATTATTAGTGCGCGAAAATAGAACGGAGTGTCCTTGTCCCTTTTCTCCTTGTATCGATGAAGTATCGCAAGCATACAAGACTGCTGTAACGAGAGGTCTCGTTAGGACTCGTCAGATATTCACGTTTATTGAATGCTCGAACAAGTTCCCGTCCTACGCCAGCATACATTATATGTATATATATATATATATATACTCTTATTTATAATATCGTGCCCTCGCGATATCGACGTCGACGATCGATTTATAAACTCGACACACGACGCTATCGTGCTCGTAATGACAATCCTCGAATACTTGCATAATTGCGTCACTCTGAACGTCGAGCAGTGAGAACTGAAATGCAGTTATTAAAAATAAAATTGTATTTCTGCATGGAAAAAAAATGAACATTCCACATATATACGTCGTCATTGAAATATTTTTTCCGACGATTAAGAGCGTGCTGTCAGCGAGAGGAGGTTTTTTCGACGTGACCAAAGTATAATATGTGAATAAAAAAAT